>JACCIX010000200.1:0-100656 GCA_025506515.1 Flaveria trinervia | reverse complement strand
GAATGGTGAAAGATACTTCATTACCTTTGCCGATGATTATAGTCGCTATGGGTATGTGTACCTGTTAAGACACAAAGATGAAAGTTTTGAAATGTTTAAGATCTTTCAAAATGAAGTACAAAATCAACTCAACAAGTCGATTAAAGTTCTCCACACTGATAGAGGAGGTGAATACCTAAGTGATGCTTTTCAAGATCATCTTAGGAGTTGTGGGATTGTCTCACCACTCACTCAACCTGGAACACCACAACATAATGGTGTGTCTGAGAGGAGAAATCTAACCTTATTGGATATGGTCCGATCTATGATGGCTAGAAGCACATTACCTCTATCATTTTGGGGTTTCGCTTTGCTCTCCGCGGCCCGTATTCTAAATATGGCCCCAACCAAAAAGATGGAAAGGACACCTTTTGAGATATGGCATGGAAGAGTTCCATCCCTATCATACTTAAGGGTCTGGGGTTGTGAGGCTTATGTTAAGACTCCCACCCCAAACAAATTGGAAGTCCGATCCACCAAGTGTATTTTTGTTGGATACCCTAGAGATTCTATGGGATATTATTTCTATGATCCACTGGAACAAAAGGGTGTTTGTTGCCAGAAAGGGTGAGTCTTAGAAGCAAAGTTCCTTATGGAAGGAACTAGCAGTAGAATAGTGGATCTTGAGGAGGATCAAGAACCACAACCTGATGCACGTTTGGTTGAAACTAGCACTCAACATGAGGATGTTGAAGATGATCTAGTGGTTGATCAATACGCACAAAACGTTCACAGGAGTGGTAGAACTAGTAATCCACCTGAAAGATACGGATTTTTCATGGATGGATGCTATGTGGTAGATTCAGATGAACCAACCACATACCATGATGCAGTGTCAATTCGGATTGTGACAAATGGCTCGAGGCCATGAGCGTTGAGATGCAATCCATGCATGACAATCAAGTATGAGACTTGGTTGTACCACCTCTTAACTCCAAAGTAGTTGGAAGCAAGTGGGTTTTCAAGAAGAAAACCGATATGCATGGAAACTTGGATACTTATAAGGCTAGACTTGTAGCAAAGGGTTCACTCAAACTCAAGAAGTTGATTATGATGAAACCTTCTCACCTGTTGCGATGCTAAAGTCTATAAGGATATTTTTTGCCATAGCTGCTCATTATGATTATGAGATTTGGCAAATGGATGTCAAAAAGCTTTCCTAAATGGATATCTTGAGGAAGATGTCTATATGGTTCAGCCTGAAGGTTTTGTCAATCCAAAACATCCTAATAAAGTATGCAAGTTAAAGAAATCAATCTATGGATTGAAACAAGAATCGAGAAGTTGGAATCACCATTTTGATGAAGAAATAATTAAATTCGGATTCATCAAGAACGCTGATGAAGCTTGTGTATATAAGAAAGCTAGTGGGAGCATCGTCACCTTCCTAGTATTATATGTTGATGACATACTACTATTTGGAAATGACATTCCAACCTTGGAAGGTGTAAAAACCTGGCTTGGAAGTTGTTTTTCCATCAAGGATCTTGGTGAGGCTGCCTATATTCTGGGATTAAAGATCTATAGGGATAGATCAAGCGGCTAATTGGTTTAAATCAAAGTGCATACATTGATAAGATCTTGAAAAGGTTCAAGATGGAGAACTCTAAGAAAGGTACGGTACCTATTGAAAGAGGAACGATATTGAGTACGACTCAATGTCCTAGCTCAAAGGATGAGCAAGACAAAATGAAGGCAATCCCATACGCATCTGCTATTGGATCCATCATGTATGCAATGATATGCACTCGACCGGACGTGTCATGCGCCTTAAGCAAGACAAGCCGATACCAGCAAAATCCTGGAAACAGTCATTGGATGGCTGTTAAGAACATATTTAAGTACCTAAGAAGGACAAAAGATATGTTCCTAATCTATGGATCCGGTGATGAGGAACTCGGTGTAAAAGGTTACACGGATGCGAGTTTCCAAACAGATCGTGATGATTCACGGTCACAGTTGGGATACATTTTCATTCTGAATGGGGGAGCGGTCTCTTGGAAGAGCTCCAAACAGGAAGTGGTGGCTCTATCAACTACAAAATCTGAATACATCGCCGCCTCATTGGTAGCTCAAGAAGCTGCATGGTTGGAGAAATTCATTGCCGATCTAGGAGTTGTCCCTTCCATTCAGGACCCCCTAGAGATCTTTTGTGATAACGAGGGTGTGATTGCTCAAATCAAGGAACCTCGTGCTCATCAAAAGACTAGGCACATTGAGCGGAGATTCAACTACATACGAGATGAAGTTGAAAAGGGAAAGATATGTATTCGCAAAGTTCACACGGATCAAAACATTGCAGATCCTCTCACGAAGCTCCTTGAAAAGGCAAAGCATGAAAGTCATACTTGTGCCATGGGACTTCGATATTCTAGTGATTGGAATTGATATGTAAATTTTGTATTTGGATATGTGGAACTCTTTATTATTTGAATAAAATTATTTGGTTATAATGTTTCAATTAATATTCCAATTTAGCATGTTTAATCCATGAGTAAATTGTTTACTATAAATGTCCATAGTCGTTCAGACTTGTGGGAACAAGTGTGAGGGTAAGATTATTATGAACTTGGATTGGTTGATATTTATAAGGATGAATATAGAGCAATAGGTTGCTACCAAGGTTCATAGATATTTGTGGGATACAAATATTGGACCAACCCGCATCTCAAATTTTACTACATGGAATCTTATTGATTGATCATAAGTAAATTTGAGTAAATGCGAATATCATTTGGTATCCTCAGACCTGAGATACATATTGGGTTTTGATATTCACCAAGTGTCATACCTTGATCTGGTTATCCGCTGTTCTGAAATAATGGACAGTACATGAGACTATGTTCAGATATGACACAAGATGATTGTGAGAAACGTATGTAGTCAAGATGGGATTTGTTCCTCTTATTCGTTGAGAGTTAGATGTCTAAGGCCTGGATAAGTTAAATCAACAAGGAATGATCACTCTGTGTCCTTGGATTTGATATGACATCTAAAACAAAAGGATAGATGATTAATTCACCTAAATCATTTCTAGTAAGATACTTGAATGGGATGATGCTATTGAATGGCTATAAATCATGCGTATTAAGGGTAGTAAACCGTTGTTAGGCGGTATTTACTACTTGCATCAATCTTCTATGAATCTTGTGCAAGTGGGAGATTGCAGGATTCTATATGCCCAAGACACGTAGAATATTGATGCGGTTAGTACGTTATGATCCAAGTCGGGTTATACCCAATAACCAGCTTTGCAAACACAAACAATTATTTAATTGACGATATGATCATGCAATTAAATAAACACACCAAATTTAGAAAATAGGTTTTCCAAATAATTGCATATGAGATGGTACAACTTATTAGGATATTTTGTTCAAGAATATTATTTGTAATGTTATCTAAGTAGGTTAGATAACATCAAATAATAAAAGGGTGTATAACTTATACAATTAAATGGTTAATTGTATAAATTATTTAGTGACTTGTTTAGTATTATGTGTGTGTGTTTGTTTAAGAGGGAAACCCTCTTTTGAACAAGATTTTCGGCCGCCCAAAGAAAGGGGATTGGCCCTTTCTCCCTTGAAAACACACACATAATAAAACAAGTCTTACACTCAATGTTCACCTCTCATAATACATGAAAAAAATCAAAACAAGAACTCCTCTCTCTCTCTCTCTACAGCTCTCGGATTAGCAACAGAAAAGAAAGGGAATTTCGGGTTTTTGGTGGTGTTTCTTCCTAACAAGAAAGTGTTGTGCTATCAAGCTTGGGGTATACAAGCTTGAGAGGACCTCTCTTGGTGCCTTGGTCATTCGATTTGATCCATATCATCCTCCATTTCGTTTTTTGACTCCTGGAAGGTAGTCTATGGCAGCCTCAACATGGCTGTCCATATTGTTTGCTTTATGTTAACATAGCTAGCTTCTATTCACATATAAAGATACTATGTTCATGGGTTTGATCATTGCTTTGTTAAAACAAGATGAAACTCGTTTTTTTAGTTCATTAACTAAGTTATTAATCATGTTTCCGCTGCGTTTTTCAGAAAGTTTAATAGGTTAAACTTTGTATCTTGTTCTAACAAACCCCAACAATCATGAGGCTTATACTTGATTAAATTAGTTCTGGAGTGTGTTGAGAAGGATCTAGAGTCAAAACCCCATAGTATTGACGGTTGTTACGGGAATTAAACCTTTCATTCAATATCTATTTCTATTTCATGTTTTAGTATACGTACTTCATTTTACATGTATTATGTTAATCTTTTTGTGAATATTTGGATGCAAAAATAGGTGCTTGCACTATTTCAAGTGAAATATAAGTAGATCTAAAAGAGTTGGGTGTGTGAACTTTATTTAGCTTCATATTCATTGATCGTACATTGAGTAAAATACTTGACATCTTATCACTATTATTCATAACTGTAATTTGATTTTCAATTCATATTGGGTTCCGACTAGTGTCTTGATCTCGTTCCAACTTCTACGCTTGCGTAGACACATAAAAAAGGTATCTATGGGTAGAGACTTGCCATTTTCATTCATTTTATTAGCTTTTCTAGGAAAAGGTGTTCAAATATGGTAGTTGAGTGTTTTGGATGACGTTGATAGTAGTGAAACGAAATCAAGGGTGGGTTGTGTGGTCTGTTGTTTAGTTTTGGTTTTGCATTAAACAATAGATACATATGTTTCAATCGCGATTTTACAATGTGATTTATGCGATCATGAGGCTTATACTTGATTAAATTAGTTCTGGAGTGTGTTTCTAGAGTCAAAACCCCATAGTTTGATGGTTGTCACGGGAATTAAACCTTTCATTCAATATCTATTTCTATTTAATGTTGTAGTATACGTAGTTCATTTTACATGTATTATGTTAACCTTTCGTGAATATTTGGAAGCAAAACTAGGTGCTTGCACTATTTGAAGTGAAATATAAGTAGATCTTAATGAGTTGGGCGTGTGAGCTTCATTTAACTTCATATTCAATGATTGTACGTTGAGTAAAATACTTGACATCTTATCACTATTATTCACAACTGTTATTTGATTCTCGATTCATATTGGGTTTCGACTGGTGTCTTGATATCGTTCCAACTTATACGCTTGCGTTGACACATAATAAAGGTGTCTATGGGTAGAGAGTTGTCATTTTCTTTCGTTTTAATAGCTTTTCTGGGAAAAGGTGTTCAAAAATGGTGGTTGAGTGTTTAGGATGACTTTGATATTAGTGAAACGAATTCATGGGTGGGTTATGTGGTCTCTTGTTTGGTTTTGGTTTTGCTTTAAATAATAGATGTTTCAATCGTGATTTCACAATGTGATTTATACGATCATTAGGCTTATATGTGATTAAATTTATTCTGGAGTGTGTTTAGAAGGTTCTAGAGTCAAAACCCCATAGTATATACGGTTGTTACGGGAATTAAACCTTTCATTCAATATCTATTTCTTTCTAATGTTTTAGTATACGTAGTTCATTTTACATGTATTATGTTAACCTTTCGCAAATATTTCGATGCAAAACTAGGTGCTTGCACTATTACAAGTAAAATATAAGTAGATGTAAATGAGTTGGGCGTGTGAGCTTGATTTAACTTCATATTCACTAATTGTACATTGAGTAAAATACTTGACATATTATCACTATTATTCACAACTGTAATTTGATTTTCGATTCATATTGGGTTCCGACTGGTGTGTTGATCTCGTTCCAACTTCTACGCTTGCGTTGACGTATAATAAAGGTAACGATGGGTAAAGAGTTGTCATATTCATTCATTTTATTAGCTTTTCTACAAAAGAGGGTTCAAAGATGGTGGTAGAGTGTTTTGGATGAGTTTGATAGTAGTGAATCGAATTCAAGGGTTGGTTGTGTGGTCTGGTGTTTGGTTTTGGATTCACTTTAAACAATAGATACAGATGTTTCAATCGTGATTTTACAATGTGATTTATGCGATCATTAGGCTTAGACTTGAGTAAATTTATTCTGGAGTGTGTTTAGAAGGTTCTAGAGTCAAAACCCCATAGTATTGACGGTTCTTACAGGAATTAAACCTTTCATTCAATATCTATTTATATTTAATGTTTTAGTATACGTAGTTCATTTTACATGTATTACGTTAACTTTCGCGAATATTTGGAAGCAAAAATAGGTGGTTGCACTATTTCAAGTGAAATATAAGTAGATCTGAATGAGTTGGGCGTGTGAGATTGATTTAACTTAATATTCATGGATTGTACATTGAGTAAAATACTTGACATCTTATAATTATTATTCACAACTGTAATTTTATTCTCGATTGATATTGGGTTCCGACTAGTGTCTTGATCTCGTTCCAACTTCTACCCTTGCGTTGACACATAATAAAGGTATCTATGGGTAGAGAGTTGTCATTTTCATTCATTTTATTAGCTTTTCTACAAAAGAGGGTTCGAAGATGGTGGTAGAGTGTTTTGGATGAGTTTGATAGTAGTGAATCGAATTCAAGGGTGGGTTGTGTGGTCTCATGTTTGGTTTTGGTTTCGCTTTAAACAATTGGCACAGATGTTTCAATCACGATTTTACAATGTGATTTATGCGATCATTAGGCTTACACTTGATTAAATTTATTCTGGAGTGTGTTTAGAGTGTTTTAGAGTCAAAACCCCATAGTATTGACGTTGTTATGGGAATTAAACCTTTCATTCCATATCTATTTCTATTTAATGTTTTAGTATTCGTAGTTCATTTTACATGTATTAGTTAACCTTTCGCGAATATTTGGATGCAAAAAAAGGTGCTTGCACTATTTCAAGTGAAATATAAGTAAATCTAAATGAATTGGGTATGTGAACTTAATTTAACTTCATATTCATTGATCGTACATTGAGTAAAATACTTGACATCTTATCACTATTATTCACATCTGTAATTTGATTTTCAATTCATATTGGGTTCCGACCAGTGTCTTGCTCTCGTTCCAACTTCTACGCTTGTGTTGACACATAATAAAGGTATCTATGCGTAGAGAGTTGTCATTTTCTTTCATATTATTAGGTTTTCTACAAAAGAGGGTTCAAAGATGGTGGTAGAGTGTTTGGGATGAGTTTGATAGTAGTGAATCAACTTCAAGGGTGGGTTGTGTGGTCTCTTGTTTGGTTTTGGTTTCGCTTTAAACAATTGACACAGATGTTTCAATCATGATTTTACAATGTGATTTATGCGATCATTAGGCTTACACTTGATTAAATTTATTCTGGAGTGTGTTTAGAAGGTTCTAGAGTCAAAACCCCATTGTGTTGACAATCATTATAGGAATTAAACCTTTCATTCATATCTATTTATATTTAATGATTTAGTATACGTAGTTGATTTTACATGTATTATGTTAACCTTTCGCGAATATTTGGATGCAAAAATAGGTGCTTGCACTATTTGAAGTGAAATATAAGTAGATCTAAATGAGTTGGGCGTGTGAGCTTGATTTAACTTCATATTCATTGATTGTACATTGAGTAAAATACTTGACATCTTATCACTATTATTCACAATTGTAATTTGATTTTCGATTCATATTGGGTTTCGACTGGTGTGTTGATCTCATTCCAACTTATACGCTTGCGTTGACACATAATAAAGGTGTCTATGGGTAGAGAGTTGTCATTTTCTTTCGTTTTAATTGCTTTTCTGGGAAAAGGTGTTCAAAAATGGTGGTTTAGTGTTTTGGATGACTTTGATAGTAGTGAAACGAATTCATGGGTGGGTTGTGTGGTCTCTTGTTTGATTTTGGTTTTGCTTTAAACAATAGATGTTTCAATCGCGATTTCACAATGTGATTTATGCGATCATTAGGCTTATATGTGATTAAATTATTCTGGAGTCTGTTTAGAAGGTTCTAGAGTCAAAACCCAATAGTATTTACGGTTGTTACGGGAATTAAACCTTTCATTCAATATCTATTTCTACTTAATGTTTTAGTATACGTAGTTCATTTTACATGTATTATGTTAACCTTTCGCAAATATTTCGATGCAAAACTAGGTGCTTGCACTATTACAAGTAAAATATAAGTAGATGTAAATGAGTTGGGTGTGTGAGCTTGATTTAACTTCATATTCATTGATTGTACGTTGAGTAAAATACTTGACATCTTATCACTATTATTCACAACTGTAATTTGATTTTCGATTCATATTGGGTTCCGACTGGTGTGTTGATCTCGTTCCAACTTCTACGCTTGCGTTGACATATAATAAATGTAACTATGGGTAAAGAGTTGTCATATTCATTCATTTTATTAGCTTTTCTACAAAAGAGGTTCAAAGATGGTGGTAGAGTGTTTTGGATGAGTTTGATAGTAGTGAATCGAATTCAAGGGTAGGTTGTGTGGTCTCGTGTTTGGTTTTGGATTCGCTTTAAACAATAGATACAGATGTTTCAATCGTGATTTTACAATGTGATTTATGCGATCATTATGCTTAGACTTGATTAAATTTATTCTGGAGTGTGTTTAGAAGGATCTAGAGTCAAAACCCCATAGTATTGACGGTTGTTACGGGAATTAAACCTTTCATTCAATATCTATTTATTTTAATGTTTTAGTATACGTAGTTCATTTTACATGTATTACGTTAACCTTTTGCGAATATTTTGAAGTAAAAATAGGTGGTTGCACTATTTCAAGTGAAATATAAGTAGATCTGAATGAGTTGGGCGTGTGAGATTGATTTAACTTAATATTCATTGATTGTACATTGAATAAAATATTTGACATCTTATCATTATTATTCACAACTGTAATTTTATTCTCGATTGATATTGGGTTCCGACTAGTGTCTTGATCTCGTTCCAACTTCTACCCTTGCGTTGACACATAATAAAGGTATCTATGGGTAGAGAGTTGTCATTTTCATTCATTTTATTAGCTTTTCTACAAAAGAGGGTTCGAAGATGGTGGTAGAGTGTTTGGGATGAGTTTGATAGTAGTGAATCGAATTCAAGGGTGGGTTGTGTGGTCTCATGTTTGGTTTTGGTTTCGCTTTAAACAATTGGCACAGATGTTTCAATCACGATTTTACAATGTGATTTATGCGATCATTAGGCTTACACTTGATTAAATTTATTCTGGAGTGTGTTTAGAGTGTTTTAGAGTCAAAACCCCATAGTATTGACGTTGTTATGGGAATTAAACCTTTCATTCCATATCTATTTCTATTTAATGTTTTAGTATTCGTAGTTCATTTTACATGTATTAGTTAACCTTTCGCGAATATTTGGATGCAAAAAAAGGTGCTTGCACTATTTCAAGTGAAATATAAGTAAATCTAAATGAATTGGGTATGTGAACTTAATTTAACTTCATATTCATTGATCGTACATTGAGTAAAATACTTGACATCTTATCACTATTATTCACATCTGTAATTTGATTTTCAATTCATATTGGGTTCCGACCAGTGTCTTGCTCTCGTTCCAACTTCTACGCTTGTGTTGACACATAATAAAGGTATCTATGCGTAGAGAGTTGTCATTTTCTTTCATATTATTAGGTTTTCTACAAAAGAGGGTCAAAGATGGTGGTAGAGTGTTTGGGATGAGTTTGATAGTAGTGAATCAACTTCAAGGGTGGGTTGTGTGGTCTCTTGTTTGGTTTTGGTTTCGCTTTAAACAATTGACACAGATGTTTCAATCATGATTTTACAATGTGATTTATGCGATCATTAGGCTTACACTTGATTAAATTTATTCTGGAGTGTGTTTAGAAGGTTCTAGAGTCAAAACCCCATTGTGTTGACAATCATTATAGGAATTAAACCTTTCATTCATATCTATTTATATTTAATGATTTAGTATACGTAGTTGATTTTACATGTATTATGTTAACCTTTCGCGAATATTTGGATGCAAAAATAGGTGCTTGCACTATTTGAAGTGAAATATAAGTAGATCTAAATGAGTTGGGCGTGTGAGCTTGATTTAACTTCATATTCATTGATTGTACATTGAGTAAAATACTTGACATCTTATCACTATTATTCACAATTGTAATTTGATTTTCGATTCATATTGGGTTTCGACTGGTGTGTTGATCTCATTCCAACTTATACGCTTGCGTTGACACATAATAAAGGTGTCTATGGGTAGAGAGTTGTCATTTTCTTTCGTTTTAATTGCTTTTCTGGGAAAAGGTGTTCAAAAATGGTGGTTTAGTGTTTTGGATGACTTTGATAGTAGTGAAACGAATTCATGGGTGGGTTGTGTGGTCTCTTGTTTGATTTTGGTTTTGCTTTAAACAATAGATGTTTCAATCGCGATTTCACAATGTGATTTATGCGATCATTAGGCTTATATGTGATTAAATTTATTCTGGAGTCTGTTTAGAAGGTTCTAGAGTCAAAACCCAATAGTATTTACGGTTGTTACGGGAATTAAACCTTTCATTCAATATCTATTTCTACTTAATGTTTTAGTATACGTAGTTCATTTTACATGTATTATGTTAACCTTTCGCAAATATTTCGATGCAAAACTAGGTGCTTGCACTATTACAAGTAAAATATAAGTAGATGTAAATGAGTTGGGTGTGTGAGCTTGATTTAACTTCATATTCATTGATTGTACGTTGAGTAAAATACTTGACATCTTATCACTATTATTCACAACTGTAATTTGATTTTCGATTCATATTGGGTTCCGACTGGTGTGTTGATCTCGTTCCAACTTCTACGCTTGCGTTGACATATAATAAATGTAACTATGGGTAAAGAGTTGTCATATTCATTCATTTTATTAGCTTTTCTACAAAAGAGGGTTCAAAGATGGTGGTAGAGTGTTTTGGATGAGTTTGATAGTAGTGAATCGAATTCAAGGGTAGGTTGTGTGGTCTCGTGTTTGGTTTTGGATTCGCTTTAAACAATAGATACAGATGTTTCAATCGTGATTTTACAATGTGATTTATGCGATCATTATGCTTAGACTTGATTAAATTTATTCTGGAGTGTGTTTAGAAGGATCTAGAGTCAAAACCCCATAGTATTGACGGTTGTTACGGGAATTAAACCTTTCATTCAATATCTATTTATTTTAATGTTTTAGTATACGTAGTTCATTTTACATGTATTACGTTAACCTTTTGCGAATATTTTGAAGTAAAAATAGGTGGTTGCACTATTTCAAGTGAAATATAAGTAGATCTGAATGAGTTGGGCGTGTGAGATTGATTTAACTTAATATTCATTGATTGTACATTGAATAAAATATTTGACATCTTATCATTATTATTCACAACTGTAATTTTATTCTCGATTGATATTGGGTTCCGACTGGTGTCTTGATCTCGTTCCAACTTATACACTTGCGTTGACAAATAATAAAGGTATCTATGGGTAGAGAGTTGTCATTTTCATTCATTTTAATAGCTTTTATAGGAAAAATGGTTCAAATATGGTGGTTGAGTGTTTTGGATGAGTTCGATAGTAGTGAACCGAATGCAAGGGTGGGTTGTGTGGTCTCTTGTTTGGTATTGGTTTTGCATTAGACAATAGATACAGATGTTTCAATCGCGATTTTATAATGTGATTTATGCGATCATGAGGCTTATACTTGATTAAATTAGTTCTGGAGTGTGTTGAGAAGGATATAGAGTCAAAACCCCATAGTATTGACGGTTGTTACGGAAATTGAACCTTTCATTCAATATCTATTTCTATTTAATGTTTTAGTATACGTAGTTCATTTTACATGTATTATGTTAACCTTTCGTGAATATTTGTATGCAAAAATAGGTGCTTGCACTATTTCAAGTGCAATAAAGTAGATCTAAATGAGTCGGATGTGTGACCTTGATTTAACTTCGTATTCATCGATCGTACATTGAGTAAAATACTTAACATCTTATCACTAATATTCACAACTATAATTTGATTTTCGATTCACATTGGGTTCCGACTAGTGTCTTGATCCCGTTGCAACTTCTACGCTTGCGTTGACACATAATAAGGTATCTATGGGTAGAGAGTTGTCATTTTCATTCATTTTATTAGCTTTTTTACAAAAGAGGGTTCGAAGATGGTGGTAGAGTGTTGGGATGAGTTTGATAGTAGTGAATCGAATTCAAGGGTGGGTTGTGTGTCTCATGTTTGGTTTTGGTTTCGCTTTAAACAATTGGCACAGATGTTTCAATCACGATTTTACAATGTGATTTATGCGATCATTAGGCTTACACTTGATTAAATTTATTCTGGAGTGTGTTTAGAAGGTTCTAGAATCAAAACTCCATAGTATTGACGTTGTTACGGGAATTAAACCTTTCATTCCATATCTATTTCTATTTAATGTTTTAGTATACGTAGTTCATTTTACATGTATTAGTTAACCTTTCGCGAATATTTGGATGCAAAAATAGGTGCTTGCACTATTTCAAGTGAAATATAAGTAAATCTAAATGAATTGGGTGTGTGAACTTAATTTAACTTCATATTCATTGATCGTACATTGAGTAAAATTCTTGACATCTTATCACTATTATTAACATCTGTAATTTGGTTTTCAATTCATATTGGGTTCCGACCAGTGTCTTGCTCTCGTTCCAACTTCTACGCTTGCGTTGACACATAATAAAGGTATCTATGCGTAGAGAGTTGTCATTTTCTTTCATATTATTAGCTTTTCTACAAAAGAGGGTTCAAAGATGGTGGTAGAGTGTTTGGGATGAGTTTGATAGTAGTGAATCAAATTCAAGGGTGGGTTGTGTGGTCTCTTGTTTGGTTTTGGTTTCGCTTTAAACAATTGACACAGATGTTTCAATCACGATTTTACAATGTGATTTATGCGATCATTAGGCTTACACTTGATTAAATTTATTCTGGAGTGTGTTTAGAAGGTTCTAGAGTCAAAACCCCATTGTATTGACGATTGTTATGGGAATTAAACCTTTCATTCAATATCTATTTATTTTTAATGCTTTAGTATACGTAGTTGATTTTACATGTATTATGTTAACCTTTCACGAATATTTGGATGCAAAAATAGGTGCTTGCACTATTTCAAGTGAAATATAAGTAGATCTAAATGAGTTTGGCGTGTGAGCTTGATTTAACTTCATATTCATTGATTGTACATTGAGTAAAATACTTGACATCTTATCACTATTATTCACAATTGTAATTTGATTTTCGATTCATATTGGGTTCCGACTGGTGTGTTGATCTCATTCCAACTTCTATGCATGCGTTGACACATAATAAAGGTATCTATGGGTAAAGAGTTGTCATATTCATTCATTTTATTATCTTTTCTACAAAAGAGGGTTCAAAGATGGTGGTAGAGTGTTTTGGATGAGTTTGATAGTACTGAATCGAATTCAAGGGTTGGTTGTGTGGTCTTGTGTTTGGTTTTGGATTCGCTTTAAACAATAGATACAAATGTTTCAATCGTGATTTTACAATGTGATTTATGCGATCATTAGGCTTAGGCTTGATTAAATTTATTCTGGAGTGTGTTTAGAAGGTTCTAGAGTCAAAACGCCATAGTATTGACGGTTGTTACGGGAATTAAACCTTTCATTCAATATCTATATATATTTAATGTTTTAGTATACGTAGTTCATTTTACATGTATTACGTTAACCTTTTGCGAATATTTGGATGCAAAAATAGGTGGTTGCACTATTTCAAGTGAAATATAACTATATTCATTGATTGTACGTTGAGTAAAATACTTGACATCTTATCATTATTATTCACAACTGTAATTTTATTCTCGATTGATATTGGGTTCCGACTGGTGTCTTGATCTCGTTCCAACTTATACGCTTGCGTTGATACATAATAAAGGTATCTATGGGTAGGGAGTTGTCATTTCATTCATTTTACTAGCTTTTCTAGGAAAAATGGTTCAAATATGGTGGTTGAGTGTTCTGGATGAGTTGATAGTAGTGAATCGAATTCAAGGGTGGGTTGTGTGGTCTCTTTTTTGGATTTGGTTTTGCTTTAGATAATAGATACAAATGTTTCAATATCGATTTTACAATGTGATTTATGCGATCATGAGGCTTATACTTGATTAAATTAGTTCTGGAGTGTGTTTAAAAGGTTCTAGAGTCCAAATCCCATAGTATTGATGGTTGTTACGGGAATTGACATCTTATCATTTTTATTCAGAACTGTAATTTGATTCTCGATTCATATTGGGTTCCAACTAGTGTCTTGATCTTGTTCCAACTTCTATGCTTGCGTTGACACATAATAAAGGTAACTATGGGTAGAGAGTTGTCATTTTCATTCATTTTATTAGCTTTTCTAGGCAAGAGGGTTCAAATATGGTGGTAGAGTGTTTTGGATGAGTTTGATAGTAGTGAATCGAATTCAAGAGTAGGTTGTGTGGTCTCTCTTTTGGTTTTGGATTCGCTTTAAACAATAGATACAGATGTTTCAATCGTGATTTTACAATTTGAGTCGGCTCCTATGCCGCTAGCTATGCCCTGCTTGGTCCCCCAACACGGTGGAGGTTCCGTAGCGCGTCATGAGCACTGGGCTAAGGGGTGGTTGAGCAACTGAAGCGAACTGCCCTACCTTACTTCAACATAAGGACAGAAGGGAGAAGGTTGTGAAGGTGGCCTCGTTATCCACACCTCCGGTCGGATGAATGGAGGACCGACCGACCCGGGTTTTCACGAGCGTTGGCGGGTTCTGGAGTGCCTGTCAAGGGCGCTAGCGCATACCCCGGGGTGATCATCACCACCTGCACCTCAAATCTCGGCACAGCGGAACGTGTAACCCGCCTGCTATTCCATTCAACTACATTTGTTCCTGTAATCCATAGCCTAACAGAACGCAGCAGCGAGGGACAACCCGCCCATACAGCCAGCGGGGAGGATGGCACTACTGGCAAAGACCGTCTGGCGAAAACTATCATTAGGCTTAGACTTGATTAAATTTATTCTGGAGTGTGTTTAGAAGGTTCTAGAGTCAAAACCCCATAGTATTGACGGTTGTTACGAGAATTAAACCTTTCATTCAATATCTATTTCTATTTAATGTTTTACTATACGTAGTTCATTTTTCATGTATTACGTTAACCTTTCGCGAATATTTGGATGCAAAAATAGGTGCTTGCACTATTTCAAGTGAAATATAAGTAGATCTAAATGAGTTGGGCGTGTGAGCTTGATTTAACTTAATATTAATTTATTGTACATTGAGTAAAATACTTGACATCTTATCATTATTATTCACAACTGTAATTTTATTCTCAATTCAGTTCCGACTGGTGTCTTGATCTCGTTCCAACTTATACGCTTGCGTTGATACATAATAAAGGTATCTATGGGTAGAGAGTTGTCATTTCATTCATTTTATTAGCTTTTCTAGGAAAAATGGTTCAAATATGGTGGTTGAGTGTTCTCGATGAGTTTGATAGTAGTGAATCGAATTCAAGGGTGGGTTGTGTGGTCTCTTGTTTGGTTTTGGTTTCGCTTTTGACAATAGATACAGATGTTTCAATCGTGATTTTACAATGTGATTTATGCGATCATGAGGCTTATACTTGATTAAATTAGTTCTGGAGTGTGTTTAAAAAGTTCTAGAGTCCAAACCCCATAGTATTGACGGTTGTTACAGGAATTAAACCTTCCATTCAATATCTATTTATATTTATTTTTTTAGTATTCGTAGTTCATTTTACATGTATTATGTTAACCTTTCGCAATATTGGATGCAAAAATAGGTGCTCGCACTATTTCAAGTGAAATATAAGTTGATTTAAATGAGTTGGGCCTGTGAGCTTTATTTAACTTCATATTCATTGATTGTACTTTGAGTACAATACTTGACATCTTATCATTATTATTCACAACTGTAATTTGATTCTTGATTCATATTGGGTTTCGACTAGTGTCCTGATCTCGTTCCAACTTCTATGCTTGCGTTGACACTCACAGCTAGTCAATCATTGCACATAAAAACATATAACTTACATTTACCATTCCTAAAACATTGCAGCGGAATAATTTAAAACCATTTCATATCATTATAATTGCCTTTACAAAATAAACATCATTGGAAGATTACAAAATAACTCGTTGTATTACATCACAAAAACATTATCGTTATACAAAATGAATGCCATCCAAAATAAGCAAAGTAGCCGCTCGTGCCATCCTCAACAATCAGTTTACCTGCCAACTAGAAACACATAAAAGTTAGCGTTGCTGACTGAGGTCTACTTTTAAAATAAAATATACTTTACTTTTGTTCATAACCATTCATTACTTTAATACATGATTAAGCATCATACGTACACATAGATAATATCATTATTATCTTCCATTACCGTTCATTAAATTTCATTCAATATACGTTATAATTTATTTCGTTAGCTTTCATACCATAGATTACATTCTTTAACCATCTTTCATTCTTTCTTACTTTCATTCATTCATACTTTCATCCTTTCTTTATTTCTGGATCAGTGTCATTAGCTATGCCCCAAACGTATGCACAAAGCGGGTACTTGGCCAAAGATCATAAATGATTTCCAAACGCACATAGCTCGACATCGGCACCGGGGCAAGCGACAAAGATCCCACATGTACGCTACACCCTAAACATAAGCACGAAGCGGGTACTGGGCTGAAGATCATAAATGACTTCCATCACACACATAGCTTGGCACCAACATTAAGATAAGCATCTGTTGGATCTAGAAAGGCTGATGCAAACAAAACCAAGCCACTAACTTACCTTCGGAAAACACCGTTATTATCCAGTGGACATAAGTATGGCCATCCTGACACTCCGCTGCAAATCTCTGAGATATGCGTAGAGAGTTGTCATTTTCATTCATTTTATTAGCTTTTCTAGTCAAGAGGGTTCAAAGATGGTGGTAGAGTGTTTGGATGAGTTTGATAGTAGTGAATCGAATTCAAGGGTAGGTTATGTGGTATGTTTTTGGTTTTGGATTCGCTTTAAACAATAGATACTGTTGGACCAAAAGAACCAATGAGCCTGATCAGAGAAACCTCTAAGTCCCACAGGACATCACAACAGCTGAAGAAGACCTGATCAGCTGTTCTACAAAGTCTGAAGAATACAACTGCTGAAGTACGTCTGAAGTACTGAAGACAAAGACTGAGACAACAGCTGAAGATCTAAAGTCTGAAGACTTCAACAAGTACTGAAGACAAAGACTGAAGATCAACAGCTGAAAGACAAAGTCTGATGTTCAAGTACTGAAGACATCAGCTGATCTTACAGCTGATGACAACAGCTGAAGAGGGCTTCTTCAGTTGTTGTGATGGTTTTTCTTCATCAGTAGTTTTCTTTTCCTTTCAGTAGTTTGTTTACTTTTCTTTTCAGTACTTGTAAACAATTGAAGAGGTTGTTCTTCAGTTATTATAGTATCAGTAGTTTTATGTTTTTCAGTAGTTGTAAATAAGATGTTTAACACTTAGGAACATTTGTAAGAAGATGTCAGTTGTTGACATCTTCAGTAGTTGTTAAACATCAGTAGTTATCAAACGGTTACATGTCACTTTCAAGTGACATCAGCCTATGTCACTCTTTCCTTTATAAGGAAGGATGACTCACCTGTAATCGTGCCTTTGAGGCCGACAATCTTAATGCAATATTCCTTTTGTCGGATATTTCTCTCTCTATAACAAAATTCTTTTATCGTTTTATATCGAATGTTCTTGTTTGAATTTGTCTAATTCTGAGCTATTCCGCTGCTATATCTGTTCAATCGATTAAACCAAGAGGCTGAGATCCTAACAAATGGTATCAGAGCAGGTTAATCATTGATCGATCTAACAATTGATCATTGAAACTGTTCAATCGCTCTAAGTTTAATCGAATTAGCAAATTCGCAAGGATCTGTTATAGAGATTGAGAGTGTATCGCTTCTGGCCGTTTTATTTGAGGTTCTGTGTGGTTTGAGCTAAATTTATTGTGATTTTACTTGAATCTGCCTGATTTTCCACAATGACTACTTCTTCGAATGATCCTTTCAATACTGGATCCTCTACCAAGCCTCCGATCTTGGTGAGGAATGAGTATAACATTTGGCAGAGAAGATTGCTCCATCACCTGTCTGTCAATAGCTCAGGTTGTTGGACATCTGTGGTACATGGACCACATAAGCCAATGGTGAATGATCCGGAAACAAACCAGTTGGTTCCAAAGAAGAAGGAGCAATACTCCGATGAGGACAAGAAGTTGTTTGAAATCGATGCAAAAGCCCATGGAATTTTGGCTATGGCTATTCCTAATGAGATTTACTCTGGGCTTCTGCATTGTGAGTCTGCTCATGACCTCTGGAATGCCATCAAAGAACAATTTGGTGGTACTGATGAGGTTTTAGCAAACAACAGGGAAATCCTCGCCCAACAATATGAGACTTTCTCTCATAGAAAGGGTGAGACTCTGACTCAACAATTTGAGCGGTTTTCATGTTTAATCTCTGAATTGAAAATGGTTAAACATGAATATACCAGGAGTCAGATGAACCATAGATTCCTAAGATCACTGCCTGAGAGATGGAACACATATACCATTGTTCTACGCTCAAATGCTGATGTTGATCGCCTATCTCTCACCCAACTTCATGGGAAACTGCTTACATTCGAGAGAGAGATAGAGCAGAAAAGGAAATTGGTTTCATCTGGCAAGCTTACTGAGGATTTTGTCCAAGGGAACACTGCCCTGATTGGACATCAAGAGTCAGAATATGCGTCATCTGAAGGCCAGTATGATGAGCATATTGATTTCTCTACAAACACTTCTGAGCCTGCCTTTGTGAGTGTTGATAGTCATTCTGCTGGTAGTAATAGTGACAATCTATGTTTCATCATGGATGATCTCAAGGGGATTGCTGATGATGACTTAGAAGAGATGGACATTTTGAGCCAAATGGCTTTGATAATATCAGATCTCAGAAGTTCTACAAAAGAACTGGAAGGAAATTCCCAGGACTCTCTGGCAAAACCAAAGTTGGTTTTGACAAGAGTAAGTTGAAGTGTCATAAATGCCACAGGCTTGGACACTTTGCAAGAGAATGTAGATCATCTGGATCTAACTCTCCTGCACCTTTTGTGACTTTCCCTGGCAATAGTCAACAAAACAGAGGGCAACAACCTGTCAATTCTGGTTATCATCATCAACCACAATCTCCTGCATATTTTGTTCCACAGGGGCCAATGCCATATCCATACCCCTGCTATTACATGCCACAACCAGGCCAGGTTCAAGCACCCACTGCTCAGCAACCACATGCACTCCCTGAGCCTCAACCATCCCAATCTCATCCACCTAATCAATCTCAACAACACAGCTTCTTCACACCAGGAGTTGTTGACTGGAGCAGTTTACCAGATGATGTGTCTGGTAATGAACAACTGTTCTCAGGTGCTGGTCAACATGGTGGTGAGCATCCTTTTGGAAATCTAGCACTCATGGCTTTGGAATCCTCTGATGGATCATCTTCAAGTACCTCTTCAACAAGGTATCACAGGTATCCTCTGAGGCTAAGGCCAAATTATGTTCTGAAACTTGCATAGCAGCATTTGCCTCTATTAGAGAAGCAAATGTGGCTTTAATCAATAAAAATGTAGAGCTAGAACAAATAATTTCCAAAAATAAAGCTGAGTTTGAGTCTGTGCTGAAAGAGAAAACTGATGAGATTTATAAATTAAAATGCCATATTTCTGATGATAAGGCTAGAGAGGATGTACTCTTAGAGAAGTACAAAGACCTCAAAGATACTCTTGCTGTCACCCAGGTAGAGTGTGATCGATGGGTACAATCTTGCAAGGGCTTTGAAATGCTTCTTAGTAAGCAAACAGCTTCCAATGTGAAGTTTGGAATTGGTTATAATCACACTGCTCCTCCTACAGATTTTGCTTCAAGAGCAGGAGTAGAATCTGATGGAGAAAGTAATGACCAATCCACCTCATCATGTGATTCACTACTTGATAAAGCACCATCAGTAGTTGAAGTCAGTAGTAATCCCTTTGTGAACCTATCAGCTGATATTGATGGTTCAACTGCTGACACTCACATGATCAATGAGTTGATCAACCCAAGTGTTATCCCTAGAAGTACTAAGGGTACAGGAGAGCAGGGGATAACATCTGGAGTTCAAATCCTAATGACTGACAGCACTGAAGAGAAGAAAACTGTCAGTAGGAAGGATTTGAAGCCTACTAAGGAAGTTGACAAGAAGGCAAAAAGTGCTTCTAAACTACCGAAGAGCAAGTCTTCAGTAGTTTCATCTTCTTCAGTTGATGATCAACAGAAGATGAAGAAAAAACCATGTGAAATATGTGGTCTATTCAATCATCTCACAGATGATTGTTGGTACAAAAAGGGATCCAAACTCAAACAAAAGGAGAAAATTAAAGAAAACTTGGCTAAAATGAAAACTGAGTTTGAGTCCAAGTTTGTACTAGCAGCATCAAATCCTGTTACTCCTATGTCCAAAAAGAAATCTAAAAGGGAAGGAGTGCAACAGGCAATAGCTGAGGTTGCTCAAAAGAAGATGGTGCAACACAAGAACTCATCATCAAACACCAATACCAAAGTGTCTGAAGAGCTGAAAGCTCTTTCCCAGAATCAGACACAGCTGGTAATGATGGTTCAACATTTGTTGGGAAGAGTTAACCAACTTGAGGCCCTGTGTTGAAACCCCAGAAAAGGAGATCCAAGCCAAAGGATTCCTCTTCTACACCATCTCCTTCACCTCAAGCTATTGTGCCCAATAAACCTGTTAGTTTACCATCTATTGATGAGACTAGGCCCAAAACCAAAAAGGTTTGGGTCTCCAAAACTAACTGATTGTTTATTAATGCAGGTCTCTTCAACATGCCAAAGTAGCATCTGGTATGTAGACAGTGGGGGATCTATGCATATGACTGGGAACAACTCACTTCTTAATGACTACTCTCCAGGAAGGAAGGGTTTTGTTTCCTTTGGCAATGATGCAAGAGGTTACATCATCGGGAAGGGCTTTGTTTCCAATGGGGAAATAAGGTTTGATGATGTCAACCATGTGGAAAATCTCAAGTATAACCTCTTGAGTGTCAGTCAATTGTGTGACAAAGGCCATGTTGCTCTTTTCACAAGCCAGAACTACAGGATTCTGTCATCCAAAGTTCTGAGTTTGATTGACAAGGTATTGGATGCTCACACTCTCCTGAAGGCCAACAGGACAGGAAGAGTGTATGCCTTAGATCTTTCCAAGAAAATAGATCTCAAAGGTCATCCTTGCCTATTTTCCAAGGCCTCTCCTCAAGAATCTAATCTATGGCATAGAAGGCTGGGACATGTTAACTTCAAGAACATGAATCAACCGATACACCATAGTTTAGTAAGGGGACTGCCTATGAAGGAGTTCAAGTGTGAAAACAACTGCACTGCTTGTTGAAAGGAAAACAGCACAAGGTTTCATTTCCACCTATTGAAGAACCAAAGTCCACTGCCTGCTTACAACTTCTTCACATGGATCTCTTTGGTCCTGTGAGAGTGATGAGCATGGCACAGAAGAAATACTGTCTGGTAATTGTGGATGATTACTCCAGATTTGTATGGACTTTCTTTCTACATTCAAAGGATGAAGCTGCACAGAAGATCATAAACTTTGTGTTGTATGCTGAGAAGCAGTATTCCCTCTCAGTCAAGTGTATTAGAAGTGACAATGGAACAGAATTCAGGAACAATACACTTGATGAGTTCTACCTTTCCAAGGGAATAAAGAGACAGTTTAGTATTCCAAGAACTCCTGAACAGAATGGAGTTGTGGAGAGAAAGAACAGGACCCTCATTGAAGCTGCAAGGTCTATGTTGGCTGATTGGACTGCCATTGACCTTTTGGGCTGAAGCTGTCAACACAGCATGCTATGTGCAGAATAGAGTGCTAATAAATCAGAGGTTGATGAAGACTCCATATGAAGTTCTACATCATTTGGCCCTCTCATTTCATTCTTTAGAGCATTTGGGTGTCCCTGTTTCATTCTCAACACAAAGGATCAGCTCCAGAAATTTGATCCTAAGGTGGATGCAGGGTACTTTGTTGGTTATTCATCAACTTGCAAGGCATACAGAGTCTTCAATTGCATAACAAAGATGGTTGAAGAGACTCTACATGTCAAGTTCAATGAATCTCCAAAGGACAAGATTCCACACGCCCTGTGGAGCTCTTTGATTTGGACATACTGCAATATGTTCCTTATCAATCTCCTGCTGTTGCTCCTGTCAACAGTTCACCACCTGGTGTTATTGCTGAAGATGATGATGATAGTAGTAATCACCTCTTCAGGTTTAGTGACCAACTCTGCCTGAGTCCTCTAAACCTGATGCTCCTGTAGCTCCAGCAGCACCATCCACAACAAATGCTGATGAGATTTCTGCATCCTCAACTTCATTTGAGTTGCCACCATCTTCATGGTTTCAAGAATCTGCATCAACATCTGCTGCTGCTGAAGGTCCTACAAACACTTGCACAGATTTGATTGTTTACCAAGAGCTGAAAAATCACCCAATGTCTCAAATCCTTGGTGATATCAATGCTGGTGTTTCAACCAGAAGCCAGTTGTCCAATTTCTGCTTCATGCTCTCTTCATCAGTCAGCTAGAGCCAAAGAACTATCATGTAGCTTTGAGAGACAATGGATGGTTTGAAGCCATGCAGCTTGAGCTTCTTCAGTTCAAGAAACAGCAAGTGTGGGAGCTTGTTCCTCTACCCCCAGGTAAGTGTGCTATAGGCACTAAATGGGTGTTTAGGAATAAAACTGATGAAAATGGGCTAATTGTTAAGAACAAGGCCAGACTGGTTGTGCAGGGGTTTGCACAAGAAGAAGGTATTGATTATGATGAAACCTTTGCCCCTGTAGCCAGACTGGAGGCAATTAGATTGTTTTTAGCCTATGCTGCACTCCACAATCTTAAATTTTTCAAATGGATGTCAAAAGTGCTTTTCTATATGGTACAATAAAAGAAGAAGTTTATGTGTGTCAACCACCAGGCTTTGAGGATAATAAGCACCCAGAATGGGTATATAAGCTTGATAAAGCTCTTTATGGGTTGAAACAAGCACCTAGAGCCTGGTATGAGACCTTATCAAACTTTCTTCTACAGAATAATTTCACTAGAGGCTCCATAGATAAAACTTTATTTATTAAGAAGGTGGATCAGCATAAGCTACTTGTTCAAATTTATGTTGATGATATTATATTTGCATCCTCTGATCCCCAATTGTGTGAGGATTTCCAAACCTTAATGCAACAGAAGTTTGAAATGAGTGCAATGGGAGAATTACAGTTCTTTCTAGGTTTGCAAATCAAACAAAAAGCTGATGGAATTTTCATTCATCAGTCTAAATACACAAAAGATCTTTTGAATAAGTTTGATTTACAAAACTGTAAACCCTGTTCTACTCCCATGTGCAACACCACACAATTGGATATTGATCAGAAAGGTAAAGGTGTTGATGAAACCCTTTACAGATGTATGATTGGTTCCTTGATGTATTTAACAGCTTCTAGACCAGATATTATGTTTGCTACATGTGTTTGTGCTAGATTTCAGGCTGCACCTAAGGAGTCTCATCTGATTGCAGTCAAGAGGATCTTTAGATATCTGCAAGGTACACAATCTCTAGGCTTATGGTATTCCACTGGACATTCTTGCAAATTAGTTGCTTTCTCTGATAGTGACTATGCAGGGTGTAAGTTGACCAGGAAATCAACTTCTGGTGGATGCCAATTCCTAGGCAACTGTTTGATTTCTTGGCAGAGTAAGAAACAAACATCTGTTGCTACATCCACTGCTGAAGCCAGTACATTGCTGCTGCAAGTTGTACATCCCAAATACTCTGGCTTCAGAATCAACTTTTGGATTATGGCATTACAGAGACTAAGACTCCATTATTAATGGATAGTGCTTCAGCTCTTTGCATTGTCAAAAATCCAGTCCAGCACTCTAGGACCAAACATATAGAAATAGACATCATTTTATAAGAGATTGTTTTGAAAAGGGTCTAATTAATCCTATGTTTGTGTCTAGTGCTGATGAGCTTGCAGACATTTTTACTAAGCCTTTGGATAGTTCAACTTTCCACAACCTGGTGTTAAGGCTTGGTATGCTGCAGCTAGAATAAGTGACAACTACTGATGATCTCAGTAATTACTGATGATCATTGGTAACCATGTCACATATAAGTACTGATGAGTTATTTTACCCTCAGTAGTTTTTATAACTACTGAAGGCTAAATGCTTTAAGTACTGTACTTTATCTGTTCTAAACTACTGATGTAGTTACAACTACTGAAATCAGTAGAAACATAAGTACTGATGTCCTATGAAACAACTGAAAACAGCAAAAAGGCTGATGAGTAAGTGTTGAGGACAGTATGAAACAGCTGAAAGGCTATGTATTGACGACAACTACTGATGAGTACTCTCTCTTCAGTAGTTCACAAACTGCTGTTTCTTATAAACAACTGAAGCAATACCATGTCTTCAGTAGTTTCACAACTACTGATGACTAACACCAAGTCTTCAGTTGTTTACAACAACTGATGGCAAAACCACGGTCTTCAGTAGTTTCACAACTACTGATGACTAATACCAAGTCCTCAGTTGTTTCAACATCTGAAGTCCAACTTGTCTTCAGTAGTTTTTAAAACTACTGATGCCTAAATCAGAGACTTCAGTTGTTTCAACGTCTGATTGTAAACACCATGTCTTCAGTTGTTTTATAACTACTGACCACACCAATACCATCAGTCGTTTCAAACCTCTGAAAGTTAATACCACGTCATCAGTTGTTTCAAATACTGATGACTAACACCAAAACCTTCAGTCGTTTCATAACCCGTACCCTATATATACCTGATCCCTCTTTCAGAGTTTTTCATTCTTTCACGACCTAAAATTTCAAAAGCTCTGAAAACCTTTCACCTTCATTAATGGCGACCATGCAACTCAAGCCTCGACACAACTGTGTCGCGTACCTCACTAAATCGCCCTTCTGGACCAAATTCGATAATGCTATAGATCTTATGGTCCAATCACCACTGAAAACGGATTTCCTCTTAAATCCAATCATTTATGCCGATTCGCTACATCAGTTTTGGACGAATGCGACTGTTAATGGAGAATCTATCCATTCGTCCATCAACTCTCATACGGTGGTCATCTCTACTGCTACCATCCGCCAGATATTACTGTTAGATGATGCTGCCTACCCTGTTGGATATCCTAAGCACCAACTTGATCTTTCATTTGGACAACATGGATATCAGGGTGATCTTAGTGCTTCGACCATCCTGAAGAAACATTTTCCAGATGCTGAACGCTTGATATTTCATATGGTAAATATTTGCCTGGTCCCGAAGACCTCTTCTTGGGATCAAATGTCTTCCAGATGGCAACAGGTACTGTTCTCTATCCTTGAACAAGAACCATTAAACTTTTCTGAAATAATTTTTCTTGAAATCAAGGATATGGCCACAAAACCACTTTCTAACCGTTGGATACTATATCCTCGGTTATAATGGCCATAATAGAGAATCAGCTTTCTGCTGAGGGACTAGTTGGTCTGGGAGTCCCTGCTTTGGCTGTATTGCCGGAGGTATACTCCCGACACAACACTGACCAAACTCTCAAACAGGCTGCCAAGCTGCGCAAACCCACGCAGCTGGAACCCACAGCCTCCACTTCCACATCCAAAGTCCCCTCCAAACCCACAAAGAAGAAGCCTAAGAAAGCTACTCAGGGAGTTGAGTCCCCTGTGGATGCTCCTGCTGCACCAACGCAGGTTATCTCTACTGGAATAACCCCCCAGTAGAGACTATGACTCCACCACCCAAAGCCGCTCAGGTTTCCTCTCAAAAGGAACCTGAAGCAACCACTCAAAGGGAAGCCACACTGCTGGGATCCTCCTCACTTGAGGGGATTACCATTGAAGAGCACCACTTGTCCCGGGTGCACACTGCTTCCACACCCTCTCCTGATGCAACCGCCCCTCAAAGCCCTACAATCATTGTTGCAAAAGTGCTGACGCAGTTGCATTCCTCACCCCCCACCCAGACACCAATTACTACTGGATAACCTCAACACCTGAGGGGGAGGATCACAATGCTTCTGTCCACCCACAGCACAGGGGTTATCATGTTCCATCTTCTAGTGTAGATAAGGAGTGCGAACTTTTGGTGAGGCTGCCACTGCCCCTGACTCAGCAAATGACCAGGGTGCAGTTGGTAACATCTCTAAGACCTCACCAGTGGCAACAGCTGATGAAGGACATAGTCCTGAGGCTGGAAGTCCTCAGAACCAAGAACAAGGGGCACATGCTATAATTGATCTACACTCAAGGCATGTTTATTCTGACTCTGTCAGGAGGTCAGGTGATTCAGTATCAACTGATGATGACCTGAGCTTCTTCTATGATGTAGTTGCTCAAAACACATTCTAGAGGATGAGGTTAGCAGACTCAAAGAGCTGCTGGCCAAGATGTCTCAGGATGCAAGTCCATCTGCCACCACAATACACCCACAGCACCTTCCTTCTCTGAAGGTCCCCTACACACTGAGCCAATACATACTTCCAAGCCACCAGCCGCTTTTGGCACTGATTCTCAGGAAAGAACCATCCTGATCAATCAGTTGCTACCTTCAAAAATCCCTACCTCTCATCACTCCCATGATCACAGATATAGTGATCAAAGCCATTGATGAGAGGCTTCCTACAATAATACAACCCCTGGTGGAGGAGTTGGTGACTAAATCCCTTTCTACTGCTCAAACCCTTGCACCCAATGCAACCAAAAGGGGAGAGTCAGTCAGTTAAAGGAAAAAGGAAGAGGACAGATGGGGAGAAGGAGAAAGAATCAGAGAAGGTAACTGAGAAGGAGTTGGCTGTTTTAAGTGTGGAGGAGACTGAGTTTGTAAATGAGAAGGAGAAGGAGAGTGAGAAGGGAGCTGAAGTGAATGAAAGTCAAAAAGACTTTCATGTCACATATCAAAAGAGAAAAGGAGAGACTGAGAAGGAGAAGGAGCTGAATGATATGGTGAAAGAAGCTGATGCCAACCATAACCGTTCAATGGATAAAATCATTGAACAGTTATATAGGCAGGGTTTTGACATCCAACAACTAGACTCCGAGATCAGAAGGTTGGAGACAGAGGAGATCAACTCAAGATGGGCTAGCTATGATGCCTTAGAAAGAGAAAGGCTGGAGATAATGATTAGATTTATAGCCAAATACTTGGGAAGATCTCTGATTGAAATAAGGGCCTGGACCAGGGACAACATCTTGGCAATAACCACCAAGATTTGTTCGTCTGAAGCATACTCCAAAGGTTTAGTGATTGAGGCATTGAATGAAGCTGGGGTTGAGAACCGAAAAGAACTGACAAAATTTACCAAAGCCTCCCTTACAGCCAAAATGCTAAAACAGTCTGAAAAGCCTCTATCCTCAAAATCACTACCTCCACAACCCACTAAAACAACCCCTTTACCCTCTAAACCAACCATCCAACCCACAAAACCAAATCCTTTACCCTCAAAACCCACTGCCAGTGATGTACCTAGACAAAAGAAAAGAAAGGTACTGAGCCTGATGAAGATGAAGAGGAGGATGAAGACAGACTGCCACTCTCTGCAGTTATTACTTTGCCTAAGGCTAAACCATGTCCATCACTCCTGCTTCTCAATGCATGATGTGATGATAAAGATTGAAGAGGAACAGATGCAAAGACATGATGAGGAAATGCTGAAAAGCATTGACAAAGCATATGCCACATCCTCTTCAATGATTAGCATGAAGAAAGAAATCTTAAGATTGTACACCCTTGCTAATACCTTTCAATACCAAGGGAAAAAGTAAGGATATGGCCTGATCCTAGGGTGGCACACCGGATTGTCAAGAAAGAAATTCCTTCAAAATACAAGGGCCAAGTGAAGAGGGTTGTCGACGAAGACATCACTGTGGTTCTTGTAGTGTCCCCTTGGGAAATTGTTGAAGAGTTCAAGAAAGCCTATGAAGCTAAACAACCACCTCAAAAGATGTTGGAGAACAAAATCATAAAGAAGGGATTGGTTTACAAAAGACTTGAAAACTTCAAACAAGAAGAGCTCAACCTGCTCTTAGAAGGGACTCATCCAGATGAGTTTGCTTATAGACAAATAACCACGGTTGAGCTCAAGAATGGAAAACAGGCCAAGTACATATCTGAAGTGTATGGCCGAGAAGGATTATTTGATGGTGTGCCCGAGGTGCTGACAATGGATGAGCAGATCATGTTTCTAAGGGCTTACACCAGGGAATCATATAGGCTGATACACGGGAAGTAGATCTCATGGTTGGGGTAACAGCTCGGTGTCCAAGTCCCCAATGCAGAGCTCCCAACTATATCATGCCAAACAGATCATCAAAGACTTCTTCCCAGGCCGGTGCTGAAAAAGGGTCACTTCTCATCTGATCAAGAGGATAAAAAGACCAATCTATCTGCCAAAATAAGTGGGACTCGTCAATAACTTAGAGGTTTTGGCTGCATTGGTTCAAGGGGAGTTTGTTGGACCAAAAGAACCAATGAGCCTGATCAGAGAAACCTCTAAGTCCCACAGGACATCACAACAGCTGAAGAAGACCTGATCAGCTGTTCTACAAAGTCTGAAGAATACAACTGCTGAAGTACGTCTGAAGTACTGAAGACAAAGACTGAGACAACAGCTGAAGATCTAAAGTCTGAAGACTTCAACAAGTACTGAAGACAAAGACTGAAGATCAACAGATGAAGACAAAGTCTGATGTTCAAGTACTGAAGACATCAGCTGATGTTAACAGCTGATGACAACAGCTGAAGAGGGCTTCTTCAGTTGTTGTGATGGTTTTTCTTCATCAGTAGTTTTCTTTTCCTTTCAGTAGTTTGTTTACTTTTCTTTTCAGTATTTGTAAACAACTGAAGAGGTTGTTCTTCAGTTGTTGTAGTATCAGTAGTTTTATGTTTTTCAGTAGTTGTAAATAAGATGTTTAACACTTAGGAACATTTGTAAGAAGATGTCAGTTGTTGACATCTTCAGTAGTTGTTAAACATCAGTAGTTATCAAACGGTTACATGTCACTTTCAAGTGACATCAGCCTACGTCACTCTTTCCTTTATAAGGAAGGATGACTCACCTGTAATCGTGCCTTTGAGGCCGACAATCTTAATGCAATATTCCTTTTGTCGGATATTTCTCTCTCTATAACAAAATTCTTTTATCGTTTTATATGGAATGTTCTTGTTTGAATTTGTCTAATTCTGAGCTATTCCGCTGCTATATCTGTTCAATCGATTAAACCAAGAGGCTGAGATCCTAACAGATACAGATGCTTCAATGGTGATTTTACAATGTGATTTATGTGATCATTAGGCTTAGACTTGATTAAATTTATTCTGGAGTGTGTTTAGAAGGTTCTAGAGTCAAAACCCCATAGTATTGACGGTTGTTACGAGAATTAAACCTTTCATTTAATATCTATTTATATTTAATGTTTTAGTATACGTAGTTCATTTTACATGTATTACGTTAACCTTTCGCGAATATTTGGATGCAAAAATAGGTGCTTGCACTATTTCAAGTGAATATAAGTAGATCTAAATAAGTTGGGCGTGTAAGCTTGATTTAACTTAATATTCATTAATTGTACATTGAGTAAAATACTTGACATCTAAGCATTATTATTCACAACTGTAATTTTATTCTCAATTCATATTGGGTTCCGACTAGTGTCTTGATCTCGTTCTAACTTCTATGCTTGCGTTGACACATAATAAAGGTATCTGTGGGTAGAGAGTTGTCATTTTCATTCATTTTATTAGCTTTTCTAGGCAAGAGGGTTCAAAGATGGTGGTAGAGTGTTTTGGATGAGTTTGATAGTAGTGAATCGAATTCAAGGGTAGGTTGTGTGGTCTCTTATTTGGTTTTGGATTCGCTTTAAACAATAGATACAGATGTTTCAATCGCGATTTTACAATGTGATTTATGCGATCATTAGGCTTAGACTTGATTAAATTTATTCTCGTGTGTTTAGAATGTTCTAGAGTCAAAACCCCATAGTATTGACGGTTGTTACGGAATTAAACCTTCCATTCAATATCTATTTATATATAATTTTTTCGTATACGTAGTTCATTTTACATGTATATGTTAACCTTTCGCAAATATTTGGATGCAAAAATAGGTGCTTGCACTATTTAAAATGAAATATAAGTTGATCTAAATGAATTGGGCAGGTGAGCTTGATTTAACTTCATATTCATTGATTGTACATTGAGTACAATACTTGACCTCTGATCACTATTATTCACAACTGTAATTTGATTCTTGATTCATATTGGGTTCCGACTAGTGTGTTGATCGCATTCCAACTTCTACGCTTACGTTGACAGATAATAAAGGTATCTATGGGTAGAGAGTTGTCATTTGTATTCATTTTATTAGCTTTTCTACAAAAGAGGGTTCAAAGATGGTGGTAGAGTCTTTTGGATGAGTTTGATAGTAGTGAATCGAATTCAAGGGTAGGTTGTGTGGTCTCTTGTTTGGTTTTGGATTCACTTTAAATAATAGATACAGATGTTTCAATCGTGATTTTACAATGTGATTTATGTGATCATTAGGCTTAGACTTGTTTAAATTTGTTCTGGAGTGTGTTTAGAAGGTTCTATAGTCAAAATCCCATAGTATTGACGGTTGTTACGAGAATTAAACCTTTCATTCAATATCTATTTATATTTAATGTTTTAGTATACGTAGTTCATTTTACATGTATTATGTTAACCTTTCGCGAATATTTGGATGCAAAAATAGGTGCTTGCAGTATTTCAAGTGAAATATAAGTAGATCTAAATGAGTTGGGCGTATGAACTTGATTTAACTTAATATTCATTGATTGTACATTGAGTAAAATACTTGACATCTTATCATTATTATTCACAACTGTATATTTATTCTCGATTCATATTGGGTTCCGACTGGTGTCTTGATCTCGTTCCACCTTATACGCTTGTGTTGACACATAATAAAGGTATCTATGGGTAGAAAGTTGTCATTTAATTCATTTTATTAGCTTTTCTAGGAAAGATGGTTTGAATATGGTGGTTGAGTGTTCTAGATGAGTTTGATAGTAGTGAATCGCATTTAAGGGTGGGTTGTGTGGTCTCTTGTTTGGTGTTGGTTTCTCTTTAGACAATAGATACAGATGTTTCAATCGCGATTTCACAATGTGATTTATGCGATCATGAGGCTTATACTTGATTAAATTAGTTATGGAGTGTGTTTAAAAGGTTCTAGAGTCCAAACCCCATAGTATTGACGGTTGTTACAGGAATTAAACCTTCCATTTAATATCTATTTATATTTACTTTTTTAGTATAGGTAGTTGATTTTACATGTATTATGTTAACCTTTCGCAATATTTGGGGGCAAAAATAGGTGCTCGCACTATGCAGGATCGGGTTTGTCACTTAGACATTTGGATTTCTCTCAAACTCTAAAAACACTCAACTCAGATGAAGTAAAGTCTTTTACAAGAGTTGATAATAATATAATAAGTACTAAAGGAACACACAGAAATAAATTTTCAAGGCACTTGTATATATACTTCTCAACTCAAGATATTACAAGACTCTTACAAGCATGATACATGAGTTATGATGAGAAACTATATATACTAGATCCTACAGCCGGATATACTTTGATACCAGCCGAAAACCTAAGACTAAAGCATATACTACAATGTTAAAGTTACCTTTTATCACCAACTAAAGATGGCAACTATACTAACATAAAAAGGTAAATAGTGGATTAAAGTATGGTCAACTGCATGGCTTTTGAGAAAACGCCATGCAGCATCTCAGAGATTTGCAGCGGAGTGTCAGGGAGACCATACTTATGTCCACTAGATAATAGCAGTGTTTTTCGAAGGTAAGTTGGCTTCGGAAGAAGAAGTTCCTCCGAAGCCACTTATACTTCAGAAGAGGCTTCTATACTTTCGAAGCTTGAGGACTTCTGTACTTCGGAAGTTGACTTCAGATCTTTCTTTCTAAGTCTTGAACTTCGGAAGTGGGTTCTTTGTCTTCGCAAGTTGGAATTTTTCCTTCGGAAGTAAGTTTTACACTTTGTCTTCGGAAGAGCTCCTTTTTCCTTCGGAAGTTCCACACTTAGCTTCGGAAGTCTTTTATTTGTTGTGCCAAAATCTTCTAAGTGACTTGGTTTTGGTTGCACCAGCCTTTCTAGATCCAACAAACTCCCCCTAGGCTGTTGCTACCAAAACCTCACTTATTTCTGCTTCTCAAAGCTTTTAGCACCAGGGACAAAAGATATTTGTCTGTCTCTTTGTTCTTCCCTGAAGTGGTGCTGAGAAGCTTGTACAAGTCATTGGTGGATAGGAGATCCAGTCTATCACTCTGAATGACATGTACCCTTTGTTGTGTCCCCCTGAAAAGAGTTGGTTGACGGGAGTTATAGTCATACTCCCATCTAACTATGGATTCAAGTTCAGGACCTTCAACCATTTGTAAAAAGGCTTTGCCTTTGCTTGTTGATCCCTTCCTTTCCTCTTCCTCTCTTAGTTTCAACTCTTCTTTAACCTTGCTTCTAGCAGTTAGCTTGGCCATATGAAGGCTGCCTAGATGATTTCTGATATGGGCAGCTACATCAGAGTTTGAAGGGTTGGAGAATGTCTTCTCTGCTAACTCAGCAATGTCAAATCTGCTTAAGTGTAGCAGAGATGAGGTACTTAGCCTGTTGAGCTCTCCATTCTCTCTTTCAACAACAAAGTTGTGAGAAGAGTCTTCGAACCTCCACTGGATGATCTTCTTTCTAGGTGCAAGAGGTTGTCTTGGCATCCGGTCGCTTTTCTTGGTATCCAGTAGAGTCACCAGCCTTCTCCTTAACTTCTTTACTTCCTCATTCAAAGTGTCTGAATTGAGGCCAGGAGATTTGCAGCTTGGTCCAATGTTCTTCTAGGCAGATCAAGAAATTGATCTCTAGTGAGGGAACTTGATGATCCGTCAACATAGGTCAAATTGACATAATCCTCCTCACAGGAGATATCACTCAGAGTTGTGCATTTTATGAGCTTTGTCTTGACTGCCTTGAATTCTTCTAAGGGGAGATGTTTAGAAGGCTGAGGGGATGGTTTGATGGGTTGATGGATAGGTTGAGGTGTTTGGGTTCTGGCTAGAGTTTTGGGTTGGAGGATGAGTAGTTTAGGTGGTTGAGGTGAAGGGGTTGGTAGGAGTGATGGTGTAGGTTCAGGGGTGTATGGTTCAGTGGTTGGTTCGGTTTTGATGGGGAGTGAAAAGGGTATAGGTTCAGGTTGTGGTTGGGTTTGGAGTTTGGGTTGAGTGGTTGCTTTGAAGCTCATCCTCTGTCCCCTCCTATACATCTCCTTCCTCTTCCCCACGCGAATGTCAGCCTTAATGTCACTAACATGTCGCTGGGGAGTCTTTTCTGAGATAGGACCCACCTGCCTGCCAGAGAAGCCATGAGCTTTGAGATAGCTCTTCATCCAGGCCTTCTCACCTATTTTCTTGGCAGCAGTCAGTCCTGCTTCCTCTTCCATTTTCTTCTTCTGCAATAGCTTTTCCCTTTCAACTCTCTTTCTCTCTTTCTCCATTTGATCTTGCTCTTTGTTGAAGAGCCATAGATCATATCATTGTTATGTGGAGATAATTCTTCTTGAGAGAACCTCTGGAGGTTAGGAAAGTTATCCTTCCCTCCTGAGCTGTAGATCAGCTTCTTTTTCTTTCCTCTCCCTTTCTTCTTCTAAGGCCAACCTTGCAGCTTCTTCTTTTTGTTGTTTTAGAAGCAAGGTTGCCTTTTCCAGCTCTATTAACTCCTCTAATGGTAGCAGGAGTACATCTTCAGTTGCAGCTTCTAGACTAACAAGTCTATCATAATCTCTACCCTTTTTCGGTTGTTGACCGCCTCTTGGTTGGCTGTAGCTGCTTTGGTACTTGCAGCTAGCAGTTTTCCAGTTGTTAGCCTACCTTTTCTTTTGAGTTTCTCCAACCTTTCTTCCTTCTGAAGCTCTTCCGAAGTCATCTTCCTCTTTCCTTTGATGTCTTCGGAAGTACTAGACTTTGGGGTTCTTGGATGGAAGATTCAGGTTGAGTAGTAGAGATGGGAGCTGGAGTTAATGTTGATGTTAGAGCTAAAGGTTGGGTGAGAAAATCCTCCCTATTAACCTCAGATGCAAGTTCCAGGATTGCATCTGTGACAATTAGATCATCGGATAATGAGAATAGTCCTTCTGCAGTAGCAATCTCAGCTTCGAAAGTTTGAAATTGTTCTTCCGAGGCTTTGAATTGTGCTTCGGAAGTCTGTGAAAATGCACTATCTGTCCCAACTGTTTCAGTTTCTGGGCCATCAGTCCTTGTTTCCCCTTCGAAGTTAATCTTAGGTTCCACTTGGACCTTAGGTTGACCAACTTCCTCAATAGTGGTAGAAGGTGCATTTAACCTCCGAAGCTCTTGAGCTCCGAAGTAGATCACAGACATATCAGGACTTGGCTGTCATATAATAGATTCCATAGGAACTTGTTAAAGAACCTATTGAGATCTTGGAGCATCCTTTGATCCACTTGAATGACAACTGGAGGAGGCTCAGGGAAAGTTGAAGCTTGTTGCATAGGATATTTTGATCTCAAGGAAGTGAGAGCTTGACTTTGGGTTTCCTCTTGTCTTTGACTTTGTCTCTGAACACTCTCCCCTTTTTGGTAGCATCATCCTGAGAGCTTGATGAGCTAGAGGAAGAGGTCAAGGAGACCTGAGTTGGTACATGCCTAACAGACCTCTCAATCTGTTTCTCAGCTAGTTTGGCCTTGAGAGTTTCAATCACAAGTTGCTGAGTGGCAGACCTATCCTCTAAAGTCCTAACCTTAGATTCAAGATTTGTGACTTTAGAAAGTAGGTCTTGAATGGTAAGTTGCATTCTTCCCTCATCTTCTTTTGAAGAATCACGGGGAGATGAGGTAACATACCTTGTATGTTCATCCTCACCACCAGATATGGTTTCTAGGCACCCTGGTTTCCCTTGCTCAAAGATTTCTCTTTTAGAGTCATCAAGGGCATGGTTGCCATAGATTCAGTCTCACTGATGTTACCACTATCCGGAGGATCCATTGAGACTCCTTTAGTAGTGGTAGCTGAATCTACATGAGTCCCCTCCACATCAGTGGGACTCACCTCAGTAAAGGTTTGCTGATGGGGGCTAGAGATAAGAGATCTCTATGGGCTCTGTTGATCCTTGAGAGGGTGTTGTGGATCAACTTCATTGCCCTTAAGAGACATAATCTCTTCATCAGCTCCAACTAAAAGGTCAGTAAAGGATATAGAAGTGAAACCTAATGACCCGGGACTTTGATCAATGTCTATAGGCATTGAGCCTGTGATAGGGCTGTCCCTTTTTGGCTACTCAGGGGAGTATAGAGACTCACCCTGAGGGATTTCAGCTTGGGTTTCGGGCTCATGGGTCTGAGACTAAGGAGACTCAAGACCCATATTAAGTCAATTGTGAAGGATGGTTGGACCTCAGGCTGAGTGGGAGCCCTTTGTTCCACTCTAGCCTTTTTGGGTAGAACATGAGGAGCTTGTTCAATCAGAGAAGATTGAACAAGGGGTCGTTTGGGACGTCTCTGATAAGTAAAGGTAATGGTTGGAGAAGGTAGATTTGGCAAAGTGAGGGTAGTTGCTGGTGTGGGTTCATCACCTGTGGGGTTAATAGGGATGTCACCAGGAGCCATTGGCTCAATCATACCTGGAAGAAGTGCGGTATCTCTTCTGGTGAAGTTGGTGGACATTATCTTCAAAGTCATGAAGATGGTTGGCCTCATTTGAGGAACAGTCAGAACAGCTGCACAGACAAGCTGCTCTGGTCCAGCTCGCAATTGATTATGTGCTGGAGAAACCTGGGATACATGAAGAATGTGTCCTTTTGAAGATTTCCCATGAGGTTAATCAGCATAAATCTTGAATAGTTGAAGCGGAGGCTTTTCACCAACCCATGAACTAGGCACCCAAGTTCATATGGGATTTGATCCCATCCCCCAGATTTATTCGACAAGCAGTGAAGAACCACATGTAGCAAGAACTTCCATTTGTAAGAGAAGTTAAATTTGTAGACAGTTGACCTGCTAACGTCTCCACCATATCCCATTTAGAGATAAGAATTGTCCAAATCTGCTTTGGGGAATTCCGCTGGAGCGCCCTCATCATGAAGCTCTAGATGCTCCCTGATGATCTGTTCAGAAATGACCAACTCCTGGCCATAGATGCTCGATCGAATGACACGAACCCCATTTAGGGTTTCAATCTGACCATTTGCCCAAAATTCAACATATGGTTTGAGTAAATTGTGGGGTTTATAGTCAGAGTGGTGTAGTAAGAAGATTGGGTTAGAAAGGAGATGATGTCTGAGAAGTCAACATCTCTTGAAGAATCAAGAAGTGCGACTTGGTTGTGCTGAGGGTTGAATGCCATTTGGAAAGGTGAATGGGGATGATTTGAGCTAGGGTAAAGTTGGAGAGAAGAAATTTCTAGGGCAGTAAAATTTGCAAGTAAGAAATGAAATTGAGTAGTCGAGATTATTTAAAAGATTGTGGAAAGGAGGTAATGGGGGTAAGGATAAGGTGATGTGATGGTTTAGTGGAAGAAATGATAGTGGCGGTAAGGTTAAAATCAGTTAAATAATCCGACATCATTAACAAAATCTTTGCTTTTTACAGTGTGGGGCCCAAGAAATTGACGTTACACAATGAAATCTCTCTTCTGAGTGTAAAACATTTCCGAAGGTAACTTGTCTTCCGAAGGCAAATCTTTCTTCCGAAGCCAAACCTTTGCTTCCGAAGGTTAGAGTTGCTTCCGAATAGAGAATTTGTAAGTTTCGGAAGTAGATCTGATATACAATCAATTGCTTCTTCCGAGGCCAAAAATTCTTCCGAGAAGAAAGTTATCCTTTGAGGAATTTTGCTTCGGAAGATATATGAATGTCTTCCTAAGGTTAATTTCTCTCAGAAGGAATTTACACTTAGAAAATTTCATAGAGAATTTCTTGTAACGGGGCTTAAATTGTATTGACACAAGACTTACATATTAAAAAGGTTTTCAAAAGAGATCAAACTAATCAATGTTTATCATCCCAATAGCTGTTATGAGATACTTGAACCTTTATTCATTAAAAGCTTTGGTAAACAGATCAGCATATTGTTCATTTGAATCAACTTTGATTAACTTGATTAGATTTTTCTCATGAATGTCTCTAATGAAATGATACCTGATGTCAATATTCTTGTTTTGGAGTGCTTCACCGTTTTCAGTAATGGAGATAGCACTGTTGTTGTCAATATGGATAGGAGTACTCATAAAGTTAAATCCATAGTCTAACATCTGATTTTGAATCCATAGCAGTTGAGCACAGCAGCTAGCAGCAGCAATGTATTCAGCTTCAGTAGTTGATGTAGAGACACAAGATTGTTTCTTGCATTGCCATGAGATGATCCTTCCACCAAGAAATTGACATCCTCCTGATGTTGATTTCTTGTCAACATTGCAGCCTCCATAGTCACTATCAGAGTATCCATAAAGATTGAAATCCTAGTTTCTGGGATACCAGAGACCTAGTTTAGGTGTTCCTTTGAGGTATCTAAGGATTCTCTTAACAGTAGCTAGGTGAGACACCTTTAGAGCAGCCTGATATCTTGCACAAATGCAAGTAGCAAACATGATATCAGGTCTACTGGCTGTTAGATACATCATAGAACCAATAATTTCCCCATACTGATGTTGATCAGTATCCTCCCCCTCAAGGTTAGGACAAAGATTATGGTCTTTGGGTATGGTGTCTTGGCAGGCTTGCAATCCTTCATCTCAAATCTTTCTAAGATGTCAGAGACATATTTAGATTTATTAATGAAGAACCCTTCCTTCAGTTGCTTTACCTGAATTCCAAGGAAAAAGTCCATTTTTCCCATGGAGCTCATCTCAAACTTTTTCTTCATAATGCTCTTAAAGTCCTTGCACATTTGGTCATTTGAGGAACCAAATATGATGTCATCACATAGACTTGTACGAGCAAAATGTCCTTTCCAAATTTTCTAATGAAAAGAGTCTTATCAATGGTACCTCTAGTGTAGCCATTCTTCAGAAGAAACTGAGACAAAGTCTCATACCACAGCCTAGGTGCTTGGTGCAGCCCATATAGAGCTTTATCCAATTTGCACACATAGTTGGGGTGCTGTGGATCTTCAAATCCTGGAGGTTGGCATACATAGACTTTCCTATCTATATCCTCATATAGAAATGCACACTTGACATCAAGTTGGTATACTGTGAAGTCCTTGGATGCAGCATAAGCAAGGAAGATCCTAACTGCCTCAAGTCTTGCAACTGGTGCAAAAACATCAGTATAATCAATTCCTTCCTCTTGAGTGTATCCTTGAAGTACAAGTCTTGCCTTATTCTTGATGATCAAGCCTCTATCATCTCTCTTGTTTCTGAAAACCCATTTGGTGCCTATAGGTACTTGACCAGATGGTGCACATAGGTTCCATACCTTCTGTCTCTTGAATTGAAGCAGCTCCTCTTGCATCGATTCAAGCCAGCTACTATCTTTCAAGACATCTTCTACCTTCTTGGGTTCCATTTGAGATAGAAAGCATGAGTACAAGCAGACATTCCCTTGATGAGTCTGTCCTCTTGTTCTCACATCCTCAGAGACATTCCCTATGATGTTCTCAGTTGGATGAGTGTTATGAATCCTAAGACGAGGAATCACTTCTAGTTGCAGAGATAGATCCAGGTTAGACATATTCTGCTCAGGAACTGGAACACTCTGTCCAGCTACTGTTTCAAAGTCACTCAATAAGGACTGATTGAATGAATGAGAAACATCATAAATAGTTGGCTATGAAGTAGCATTAACAGTTGCCTATTTCTTCAAAATACTACCTCCTTCTGCCTGGTGTTGTGGTGGATCACCTGATGAGTTTTGAGGCTCAGTAGGTGATTCACTTATTGAAGCTTCACTATTCTTTGATATAGTTAGACTATCGGATCTATGAATAGTGGAAGCTTGATGTATTGCAGCACTTGGAGAATTTGGTCTAGGTCTGGAAAGCTCAAACAATTGATCATTAGCAGTAGCATCAACATCATTTTGAGCACCTATCCCAACTGAAACATTCTCACATGAGGGTTTAGAATAGTTTGGAAACAATTCTAAATCAAAGATGTGATCAGGTCCATTCCCTCTAACACAAGGAGTGTGCTCATTAACAATTATATTGGATGACTCCTCAACTTGTTGATTCTTAATGTTGTATACTCTGTAAGCTTTGGAGCTAGAAGAATATCCAACAAAGATAGCATCATCCGACTTTTCAGCAAATTTTGCCAAATTGTCCTTTGTGTTAAGTATGGTACACCTGCTGCCAAAGGACCTTAGAAAGCCAATGAACGGTGGCCTCTTGTTCCATAGCTCATAAGGGGTTTTTCCATGGGGCTTAACTACAAGAACTCTGTTTTGCACATAGCATGCAGTGCTGACTTCCTCTGCCCAGAATGTTAGAGGTAGCTTTGAATCAGCTAACATAGTTCGAGCAGCCTCAATAAGTGTCCTATTCCTCCTCTCAGCAACACCGTTTTGTTGAGGAGTTATGGGAGCACTATATTGTCTGGAAATCCCTTTTGAGTTATAGAATGAGTCAAGAACAAAGTTCTTAAACTCAGTCCCTTGATCACATCTAATTATTTTAACCTTGTGATCAATTTGATTTTCTATTTTAAGAATAAAATATTTTAATGTTTCAGCAGTTTCATCTTTAGTTCTTAAAATGAATACCCATGTGAATCTTGTAAAATCATCAACTATCACAAGGCAATATGATTTCCTTCCAATGCTCATTATACTTGTGGGACCAAATAGATCCATGTGCAATAAGTGTAATGGGGTGGTGATGGAGTTAACAGCTTTGAATTTATGAAATGCCCTGTGTTGTTTCCCTTTCAGGCAAGCAACATAGTTATCTTTGCAGAAAAATTCCTTTTTAGGCAAACCATGTACCAAGTTATTTTTAGCCAATTTATTCATTTTCTTAAAATTTACATGACACATACGTTTATACCATAGTGTTGACTCATCACTATCAGCTTTGGAAAGAAAGCATGATACTTCACCCATTGGGGAAGCATTGTTCATATCAAGCTTGTACATATCCCCATTCCTAGGAGATCTAAGAAGCACCAATTCCGAAGGAATTGTCATCCCTGGTTTGAGGATAATGCACTCATGTTCTGTGAAAAGCATTTGGTGCTTTTGATCATAGAATTGAGAAACACTTAACAGATTGTGTTCAAGCTGTTTGACAAAGTGAACTTTGTCAACTTTTAATTTACTATTGGATATACTCCCGCTGCCAGAAATATATCCTCCGGCCTCACCTCCAAACTGGACAAGACCTCCATCATAATGTTGAAATTGTTGAAGGAGAGATATGTTCCCTGTCATGTGCCTGGAGCATCCACTATCTACAATCCAAATGTTGTTATTCTTGTCATATGGATGTCCCTGCACATAAGATGAGATGATTAGTTTTGATTGGAAACCCAAGCTTTATTGGTCTTAAGTTCTTCCAAAGATAATGACATAATTGAACCAAAATTTATGCATGGGGGTTCAATGGATGTCTTTGAAGAAGAGGTTTGGGCTACAACATCTTCCTTGATCTTCCATTCCATCCCTTGGTTGATCATGGAGGATGAGCTTGTTGAAGCTTTTGTAGCTTGGCATTCTTCCAAAGCTTCTTTCTTTTCGGAAGAAGCCTTCACCACCTTTTCTTCCAAAGCAGTCTTCTTCTGGGATGGTTTCAAGGGGACTCTTTTGTTCTTCTGAGTCTTGACAGCTTTAGCTTCCGAAGCCTTTTTCCTTTCAGAAGAAGAATCTTCTTCCGAAAGCAGCCTTGATTCGGAAAGAAACTTTCCCTTTTTCATCACTTGAACCATTTGATATGGTCCAAATGAGAAAGCTTCCCTGACTCCTTCCTTTCTAACATTATTTGCATAATGTATGCTAGCAGGATTGTAGTAACAATCTTTGGCCATGTGATTTTGTATACCACACATTATGCATGTAATGTTAATCTTTTGGGGATTTTGAGGATTGCTGTTTCTTGTTCTTTTTATCTTTATTAGCAACTTTTCCATTTAACTTCTGTTCCTTTGGTAGGACAGGAGTGCTGGTACTACGCCCTTTTCCTGAATTAGAGTTTCCAACCACCTGGAATCCAGCTGAGATGAATATACCCTTTTGCTTTGGGTCTATCTTTAGCTTGGACTCAACCACTTTCTTGGCAGTTTTTCTGGCTGCCTTAGCTTTGCTTCTTTTGGCTTTGGTGGTCAGGCTTTGATCATCATTGGTAGGGGAGGGCATAATTACCTGGTTCTTCCCTGTGATGGTCTTCATAGTTGCATCATTCTTTGACTCATGAGAAGGTGGGTCAGCAGATGGAACCTCTTGCTCTTCAATACCATACCTTGGTTGTCTTATAGAATCATAAGAGTGTGGTGGAGCAACTTCATTGGTTCCCAACCCTCCTTTGTTTTGGTAACAAAGTTTTAAGTGAGAGGATGATGCAAGAATGGCTTGGAAGTTTTGCTCGGAAATAGCATACTTCCTGGCTTAAGCCTCAGCTGTGACAAGCTGGGCTTGAGCCTCAGTCAATTTGGATATTAAATCCTTTATCTGAGTCTTATAGTTTGTGTGTTCATGTTTTAATAGGGACACAGTTTTCTCTAACTCCTCAATTTTTCTTTGGTATCAGATTCAGCCCTATTAAAGTCAGATTTCAAAACATTTAAAGACTCAATATCATATTTGATCTCCATATTGTAGTTCTGATACAATTTAACCTTAGCAATACAGGCAGTAGTATAGAGATGTTCATATACCTTATTTTCATCTGTTCCGGCCATGAGTGCTTGAGCAGGAGTCACATCCTGTACCATGAAGCTCCAGTCAACTTCTTGAGCCATTGCAGCTGTTTCAGTTGACTTTCTGGTGGGCTTTGGTGTAGAGGGATGTGTGGAGGCCTGTGGTGTTCTCAAGTTGGACTTGGGAGCCTTGCATTCCCTTGCAAAATGACCAAGTTGGTTACACTTGTAACATTTGGCCTTGGTTTTGCCAAACCCAAATTTGTTGTTGATTGGGTTCTGGGGAAAATTGCCTTCCAGTTTTCTTAAAGAACTTCTTTGCTCTATAGGTTAGAAGAGCCATTTGTTAGACTATCTCCACGTATTCCACGTCATCCGGGCTGAAACACTATAGATCATCAAAGCAGTATTGATAATCACTTGAGTGTCCACTTCCTGAGACAAAAGCACAGCTGTCCTGAAGGAGCTTTGCTGAGCTTGTTGAGACCTTGGAGTCTCAGGAAATGTGATGTATGGCCTAGAAGAACAAGATGGTTGTTGGGTGTAAGTCAGGTATTGTTGAGACTAGGAGATTCCTGAGCCTTCAGCAACCGTTAAGGTGTTGCTAGCAGGAAGACTCAAGGGTCTGCTTGTCTGATGACTCCTCTTACTTTCCATTTCCAAACGGTATCCATCAAGGATCCCATAGAGTTCGGTCATGGTGAGTGTATTCAAACTTTTTGTTCTCTTGATAGAGACACAGTAGAATGTCCACTCATTAGGTAATGCACTCATGAACTTTCTTGTAAGATCTCTGAGTTCATAAGCAATTCCCATAGATTGAAGGGAAGAAATGAGATCCATGTACCTAAAATATTGTTGGCTAAGAGTCTCTCCAGCAACATGGGTGAAGTTCTCAAACTGCTGCTTCAGTTATTTGAGTTTGAGTACATTTGAGCAAGCGCATCAAATAGTTCTTTGGCAGACTTGCAATGCTCAAACCCCACCATGATAGAGTTTGGAATTGCAGTCATGAGAACAGTCATAGCATTGCTGTCAATGTCAAGCTTCTTCCTGTCCTCATCAGAATAATCTTCAACGGCTTTCTCGATCATGGCACCATTTCCACCAGCTACTTTTGGCTTATACGGGCCATTGACAATGGATTGTGCTATCTTGATACCTGATGAAGCCTTCCATTCTTCTGCTCCAGGACCAGAAGTTTTCAGGGGTGATGATGGGTGCTTTGGTCATCGTCCCTATCTCTACTTCAGATTTGTTGAGGGCCATTTTGAGTGAGGTATAAGAAAGAGTGAAAAACAGGTTGATTAGGATGGTAAGATCTCACAATCAAGAGCCTAAAAAGCTCTGATACCAATTGCAGGATCGGGTTTGTCACTTAGACACTTGGATTTCTCTCAAACTCACTTATAGAAACACTTAACTTAGATGAAGTAAAGTCTTTTATAAGAGTTGATAATAATATAATAAGTAGTAAAGGAACACACAAAAATAAATTTTCAAGGCACTTGTATATATTACTTCTCAACTCAAGATATTACAAGACTTTTACAAGCATGATACAAGAGTTACAATGAGAAACTATATATACTAGATCCTACAGCCGGATATACTTTGATACCAGCTGGAAACCTAAGACTAAAGCATATACTACAATGTTAAGTTAAGATATCTTAGATAAAGTATTATCTAAGATATGATAATCATGACATGTCCATGACTTACCTTTTGTCACCAACTAAAGATGGCAACTGTACTAATATAAAAAGGTAAATAGTGGATTAAAGTATGGTCAACTACATGGCTTTTGAGAAAAACACATGCAGTATCTCAGAGATTTGCAGCGGAATGTCAGGGAGACCATACTTATGTCCACTGGATAATTGCAGTGTTTTCTGAAGGTAAGTTGGCTTCGAAAGAACAAGTTCCTCTGAAGCCACTTATACTTTGGAATAGGCTTCTACACTTCTGAGGCTTGAGGACTTCTGTACTTCAGAAGTTGACTTCAGATATTTCTTTCTAAGTCTTGAACTTCGAAGTAGGTTCTTTGTCTTCGGAAGTTGGAATTTTTCCTTCGGAAGTAAGTTTTACACTTTGTCTTTGGAAGAGCTCCTTTTTCCTTGGAAGTTCCACACTTAGCTTCGGAAGTCCTTCATTTGTTGTACCAAAATCTTCTAAGTGACTTGGTTTTGGTTGCACGAGCCTTTCAAGATCCAACACACTATTTCAAGTGAAATATAAGTTTATTTAAATGAGTTGGGCCTGAGAGCTTTTTTCAACTTCATATTCATTGATTGTACATTGAGTACAATATTTGACATCTTATCATTATTATTCAAAACTGTAATTGATTCTCGATTCATATTGTGTTCCGACTGTGTCTTGATCTCGTTCCAACTTATACGCTTGCGTTGAGAGTTGTCATTTTCATTCATTTTATTTGCTTTTCTACCAAAGAGGGTTCAAAGATGGAGGTAGAGTGTTTTGGATGAGTTTGATAGTAGTGAATCGAATTCAAGGGTAGGTTGTGTGGTCTCTTGTCTGGTTTTGGATTCGCTTTAAGCAATAGATACAGATGTTTAAATCGCGATTTTACAATGTGATTTATGCGATCATAAGGTTTAGACTTGATTAAACTTATTCTAGAGTGTGTTTAGAAGGTTCTATAGTCAAAACCCCATAGTATTAACGGTTGTTACGGGAATTAAACATTTCATTCAATATCTCTTTCTATTTAATGTTTTAGTATATGTAGTTCAGTTTACATGTATTATGTTAACCTTCCGTGAATATTTAGATGTAAAAATAGATGCTTGCACTATTTCAAGTGAAATATAAGTAGATCTAAACGAGTTGGGCATGTGAGCTTGATTTAGCTTCATATTCATTGAATGTACATTGAGTAAAATACTTGACATCTTATCACTATTATTCACAACTGTAATTTGATTCTCGATTGATCTTGGGTTTCGCCTAGTGTCTTGATCTCGTTCCAACTTCTACGCTTGCATTGACACATAATGAAGGTATCTATGGACTTTATTTTCTTTTCTTTCGCCACCGGCTTCAAAATAATAAATATCCGGGTGTTACAAGTCCACCCCCCGTAAATACGTTTCGTCCCCGAAACCTTTTATTCGTCGAACAAACGTGGATAATGCTGTCTCATTTCTTCCTCAGTCTCCCACGTTGTCTCGGATCCCTTCCTGTGCTTCCACTGTACACGCACAAGAGGAACCACTTTATTCCTTAGCCTTTTCTCCTTTCGGTCGATGATTGCCACTGGTTGCTCCACATAATTGAGCCTTTCATCTATTTCAATATCTTCCAATGGAACAATCATGTCTTCATCAGCTATACACTTTCTTAGATGAGATACATGGAATGTCGGGTGAATCCCACTAACTCATCTGGCAACTCCAATCTATAGGCCACCTCCCCTACTCGAGCAATGATTCGGAATGGCCTATATATCTTGGGCTCAACTTGCCCCGCTTTCTGAATCTGATAATACCCTTCCAAGGTGAGACCTTCAACATAACCCGGTCACCCACCTGGAACTCAATTGGCCTACGTCGCTTATCGGCATACGACTTCTGTCTATCTTTGGCTGCCTTCATGAAGGCTTTAATCTTTTCAGCTTCTCTGTTGTAGCCTCGATTACCTCGACGCTCCCCAATTCCTTCTGACCAATATCACCCCAACAAACGGGTGTTCTGCATCTCCTACCGTATAGCATCTCATTCGGTGGCATACCAATACTGGCATGATAGCTGTTGTTGTATGAGAATTCGGCTAACGGTAAGTGGTCATCCCAACTTCCACCAAAATCGATCACACATGCCCGGAGCATGTCTTCCAGTGTCTGAATGGTCCTTTCTGACTGACCATCAGTCTGGGGATGATAAGCCGTGCTAATATGTAACCTCGTCCCCATAGCGTCGTGGAATTTCTTCCAAAATTTAGATGTAAACCGAGTGTCACGATCAGACACAATAGACACCGACACACCATGACGAGCTACAATTTCCTTGATGAACAGATCAGCCAACCTCTCAGATGAATACGTCTCGCGGATCGATAGAAAATGAGCGCTCTTCGTCAGACGATCAACTATCACCCATATGGCATCATACCCTTTCGGAGTACGCGGCAGCTTCGTAATGAAGTCCATGGTGATGTGCTCCCATTTCCATTCTGGTATATCCAAAGGTTGTATCTTCCCATACGGCTTTTGATGCTCTGCCTTCACCTGTAAGCAAGTAAGGCACTTACTCACATACTCCACCACGTCACGCTTCATACCCGGCCACCAATAATCTTTCTTCATGTCATGGTACATTTTCGTGGCACCAGGATGAATGGAGTATCGAGTCTTGTGAGCTTCATCCATTATCTTCACCCGTAGATCCCCAAAACGAGGAATCCACACACGACCGAATCGAGTTCTAACACCGAGTGTGTTTTCACCCATTCCCCAACCAGACCTCTCCTTCTTTCCGAGTTAAGGTGATCTTCTTTCAATGCCTCATCTTGCAACTCCTTAACTTGCTTCATCACATCGAGGTCATGATTAATTGATAAGCTTTCACCCGAATCGGTTCGGGCCTTTCCTTCCGGCTAAGGGCATCCGCCACCACATTAGTTTGCCAGGATGGTAATGGATCTCGCAATCATAATCCTTTATAAGTTCCAACCATCTCCTCTGCCTCATGTTCAGATCCTTTTGCTCGAAGAAGTACTTCAAGCTCTTATGATCGGTGAATATGGTGCACTTCGTCCCGTAGAGATAGTGCCTCCAGATCTTCAATGCAAAGACCACGGCTGCTAGCTCCAAGTCATGAGTAGGATAATTGACCTCATGAACCTTTAACTGTCAAGATGCATAGGCTAAACCTTCCCTCTCTGCATTAACACACACCCCAACCCCGAGTAGGAAGCATCAGAATAAACCACTAGATCTTCACTTCCATCGGGTAGGGACAGGACTGGAGCTTGAGTCAGTCTTGCCTTTAGCTCTTCGAACGCCTTCTCTTGAGTTTGACCCCATACAAACTTCACATCCTTTCGGGTCAACGTAGTTAGTGGAGAAGCAATCTTAGAGAAGTCTTGGATGAATCTTCTATAGTAGCCCGCCAAGCCCATAAACTACGGATCTCGGATGGCGTCTTTGGTGACTTCCATTGCATAACCGCCTCCACCTTCGCCGGGTCCACCATAATCCCGTCAGGATTCACCACATGACCCAAAAACTGAACTTCGCGCAACCAGAACGCGCACTTGGAGAATTTAGCATACAAATTCTCCCTTCTCAACGTCTCTAGAACCTCTCGAATGTGACCGGCATGCTCAATCTCGCTCTTCGAATAAATCAGAATATCATCAATAACACAATCACTGATTTATCCAACATAGGCCGACACACACGGTTCATCAGATCCATAAAAGCAGCTGGCGCGTTGGTCAAACCAAAGGACATGACAAGAAACTCGTAATGACCATAGCGCGTACGGAAAGCTGTTTTAGGGATATCTTGCTCCTTCACCTTCAACTGATGATAACCAGATCGAAGATCTATCCTCGAGAACCAACTGGCACCCTGAGCTGATCGAACAAATCATCTATCCTCGGTAAGGGGTAGCGGTTCTTCACTGTCAACTTGTTCAGTTCGCGGTAGTCAATGCACATCCTCATACTACCATCCTTTTCTTTACAAATAGGACCGGAGCACCCCAAGGAGAGATACTCGGTCTAATGAACCCCTTATCAAGCAGCTCTCGCAACTGCTGCATCAACTCTTTTATCTTGGTTGGAGCCAACCGATACGGTGCCTTGGCAACAGGTTGGGCACCCGGTATCAGATCAATCTGAATTCAATCTCTCTGTCAGGCGGCACTCCTGATAAGTCTTCTGGGAACACGTCTGGAAAGTCACACCACACCGGTACATTGGCTAGCTGTGGTGTTGGTGTATCCACATCTTTTACATAGGCCAAGTAAGCACTACATCCACGCCTCATACACTTTCCCGCCACCGCCATTGAGATCATCTTCGGATTGTAGTAACCCGATCACCATAACCGTTACCAAACTTCCGTCAGGCGCTGTCAACCGAATCATCTTCTTGCGACACACAATGTTCGCCTCAAAGTCTGCCAACCAATCCATCCCAAGAACCAAATCGAAACCACCCAAGGTCATCACAAACGGTCTAACAGGAAACTTATGACCCTCAAGTTCCACATCACAATTCTCTATCATCTCAGAAATCCTGGTAGACTTACCTATGGCAGTTTCTACATCAAAGGGCGCGTCAACACGTCTACTACTAACAGGCAGCTTAGCACAGAAAGCAGCAGAAATAAAACTCCTACTAGCACCCAATCAAATACACAGAAGCTAAAGTCTGGTTCACTAGAAATGTACCGGACACAACGTCAGGGTCCGTCCTAGCCTCCTCTTGTGTCATGGTGAACGCCCTGGCGCTCGCCCTTGGTCCATCACTTCCCGTCTTCTTCACCCCTGAACCCTCAGTCCTCGACTTCTTACAATCTCTGCTCATATGACCAGTTTCCCCACAGTTAAAACATTTGCCCGACATGCAATCCTTCGCCATATGCCCTGTCTTCCCACACTTGAAGCACAAGTTTGACCCAAACCTACATTCCCCGCTGTGCTCCCTTCCACACTTGCCACACCTTTTCGACCCCGCACTTGATGTGACCACACAGCGTTCATCCACCCGTGCCTTTTTGTTACCCATCGGGGCATCACCCCGACCGAACCGTTTCCCGTTCCAGTTCCGATCACCACCACCCTTCTTACTTGCTTCAGTCACCACCACCTCCCGCTCATCATACAGCCTCCCTGCCAAATCAACCGCCGACCTAAACGTGCTTGGCCGGGCGGCGATCATATGCCGGCGAACATCCACCGGTAAACCCTGAATGTACCTCTTGATTTTCCGAGACAGAGGCGTCACCTGATCAGGCACAAGCCGTGCCATTTCATTAACTTGGTGGTATACTGCTGGTGTGTCATGGTTCCAGCCTCCAAGTGTAAAAACTCCCTTTCTAACTTATCCATTCCCGATGAGGACAAAATTCCTCAATCACCAACCTTCTCAGCTCAGCCATTTCATTTTCCCAATGGCCCTACTACCCTCAGCTTGGACAATGTTGTCCCACCAGCACAAAGCTGAATCCACAAAAGAGTGGGTAGCAAACTTCACCTTTTGGTCCTCTCGGCACTCGCTGATATCGAGAACAGCTTCCATTTCCCTCACCCACCGTGAGCAGCTGCAGCGGTGCCGTTTCCATCAAAAGTAGGGGGCTTGAATCTCATAAATGCCCCGTAGTTACATCCTCGCACTGCCTCTGGCACAGGCTCTTCTTCTTCTTCCTCTTCATCATCAGACAGAACCGTTTCCGGCCCTGGTTGTTCCCGTTCTCCAGAGGATCTGTTTCTTTCTTTTCTTTCCCCTTCTCGTACAGCCTTAATAACTTCAGTCACCACAGACGGTAAGATTGTCTGCATGACCTGATGGACTTCTTCTACAATAGCCTATTTTACTGAGCCTCTCAGATTGGCGCTTTCGTCGCCACCCTCCGGATGAGGGGTCTCTGGTTCTTCATGAACCACCCTCTCAACTCTGGGTCTCCCTCTCTTGGGTCGCGGTTCAGCACCGTGACCTCCACCCCTAGAAGCTTTCGAAGATCTACCTCCGGCCATCACACGCACAGTGAAAGATTCAAACACCAACACGGTCATTCAAGAAACAACTCAGTTTATGTCAAGTATAGTAAGTCCCTAATTACAGTGGCCAGTTGTGATTAGCCACTTACTTTACTCTTCATACCCCAAGTATTACCTGTCCTGACTACATCGTATTTAAATCTACATACAACACATAACACATACCATGCGCACATAAAACCGGTTAGCTTAACGAAAATACCTGATGGCACGCAGCTACTCAGTTTGGCATCCCATTCCCATTCCGTCCCATTCTCAGTTTAAGATTAGGTTTATTTGAAAATTTACCCATTTCACTTAAACTTTGGCTCTAATACCAACTTGTAAGGCCCCGTTCCCGGGACGCTTACAGCTGGGTTCTCATCGCACATAAAACATATAATTACATTTGTATTTAATAAATCGCAGCGGAAAACTAAAACAAACTTTCATTTCCATGTAAATGCTTTTGCAAACTAATACAACATTCATTACAAAATAGTTTGTTCGCATTACAATGCAAAAACATTAATCAAAAGAATGCCATCCCAAAAGAGCTGAGTAGTCGCCCGTGCCATCCTCAACAATCATTACCTGCCAACTGGAAACACATCAAAGTCAGCGTTGCTGAGTGAGTTCTAGTTTTATAAATAAACATACTTTACTTTGATATAAAACCGTTCGTTACTTTTACATGATCACACATCATACGTACACATAGATAATATCATTATTATCTTCTTCATTCGTTCATTCGTTCATTCGTTCTTTCATTACCTTACTTGCGCATCGGACATCATCCATACCAATACCATGTGCTACACCCCGTTAGTCGTAGCTACCGGGCCGAAGTCAACAAATGAACAGCTAAACGTATGCCACGGTACTAGGAGTAACCATCAGTCTTAGCTACTGGGCCGAAGTCAACAAATGAACAGCTAAACGTATGCCACAGTACTAGGGGTGAGCGGTAGAGGTTCTACATTCAGGGTCAATCACCAAGAAGGACCCGTTATCCGATGTGTGCAAGACTTTTCGTTCGTTCATTATACATGCATTCATTCATCATGTCCCTCTTTCTTTATCTTTCACTTTACGTTACATAATACTTCGTTCATTCATCATAATAGGTAAAGTCATAGGAAAGATATTATACATCACACTAAGGAACATTAACATGCATCAACATCACATCATACAGGGCAACATCATACATACATAACATAAACATCATCACCCTCATCATGCCCAACATGCTTTCTAAGACCTCGATCGTCATCTTAAAAACTCTTATGGGAACCTTTACGTCAAAACTTACATCTGCACTTTCCCCCGAAAGTCAGAAGTCAATCTACACCTTCCTCGGGTTCAACAGCCCTATTCGGCGTATGGACACCCTTCAGTCGCATGGCCTCCATGCGACTGAACATCATGCGATTGAACTAATACGGATGAACACCTATGTGAATGAACATCCAGTCGTGCGAATGAACATCCAGTCGTGCGAATGGACAATGCGGATGAACACCTATGCGACTGGACCTTCAGTCGTGCGAATGGACCTTCAGTCGCATGACCCCATGCGACTGGCCCTCCAGTCGTGTGAATGACCCCAATCGCACCCTAATCGGCCGTATGGCCTCCATTCGGCCTCCAGTCGGTCCGCCTTAGGGATGCATACCATAACATTATTCAAGCACAACCAAGCAAGAAATCAAGCCCCAAACGGGTCCTACGCATACATACACGCATACATACGGGTTTTCACCCAAAAACGTGAAAAAGGGTTTTCAGATGTGTTCCAGCCCCAAAATCATTCAAAAACATGTAAAAGAAGGGTCCTAGAACTCACCTAAACAAGCACAACGACAAGAGCTTCGATTCGGCTTGCTTCACGATGATTTTGGCGACCCGAACCGACCTGAACCAACACTTTTCCTCCTTTTTCTCTTCTTCTCTCTTCTTCTCTTTATGAAACTGAAATGTGGGTGTGGGGAGAGTGGGCTGCCCTCTCCCTACATATATCACCACATTTCCCAACTTTTCTTCGTTGGCGAGTTTGGTCCCTCGACTTTTGGACTTTACTTTCTTTTCTTTCGCCACCGGCATCAAAATAATAAATATCCGGGTGTTACACAATTGTAATTTGATTCTCGATTCATATTGTGTTCCGATTTGTGTCTTGATCTCGTTCCAACTTATAATGTTTTAGTATACGTATTTCACTACATAATACGTGAACTACATATTTTTACTTCCGACTGGTATTAAACATTTCATTCAATATCTATTTATATTTAATGTTTTAGTATACGTAGTTCACTACATAATACATGAACTACATATTTTAACTTCATAATCATTGATTGTACATTGAATAAAATACTTGACATCTTATCATTATTATTCACAAATGTAATTCAATTCTCAATTCACATTGGGTTCCGAGTGGTGTCTTGATCTCGTTCCAACTTCTACGCTTGTGTTTACACATAATAAAGGTAACTATGGGTAGAGACTTGTCATTTTCATTCATTTTATTAGCTTTTGTAGGAAAAAGTGTTCAAATATTGTGGTTGAGTGTTTTGGATGACTTTGATAGTAGTGAATTGAATTCAAGGGTGGCTTGTGTGGTCTCTTGTTTGATTGTGGTTTCACTTTAAACAATAGATACAAATGTTTCAATCTCGATTTTACAATGTGACTTATCCGATCATTAGGATTATACTTGAATAAATATATTTGGAGTGTGTTTAGAAGGTTCTAGAGTCAAAACCCCATAGTATTGACGGCTGTTACGAGAATTAAACCTTTCATTCAATATCTATTTTTATTTAATGTTTTAGTATACGTAGTTCATTTTACATGTATTATGTTAACCTTTCGCGAATATTTGATTGCAAAAATAGGTGCTTGCATTATTTCAAGTGAAATATAAGTAGATCTAAATGAGTTGGGCGTGTGAGCTTGATTTAACTTCATATTCATGATTGTACATTGAGTAAAATACTTGACATCTTATCACTATTATTCACAACTGTAATTTGATTCTCGATTCATATTGTGTTCCGACTGGTGTCTTGATCTCGTTCCAACTTATAATATTTTAGTATACGTAGTTCACTACGTAATACATGAACAACATAATTTGAATTCCGACTGGAATTAAACATTTCATTCAATATCTATTTATATTTAATGTTTTAGTTTACGTAGTTCACTACATAATACGTGAGCTACATATTTTAACTTCATATTCATTGATTGTACATTGAGTAAAATACTTGACATCATATCACTATTATTCACAACTGTAATTCAATTCTCGATTCATATTGGGTTCCGACTAGAGTCTTAATCTCGTTCCAACTTCTACGCTTGCGTTTACACATAATAAAGGTATCTATGGGTAGAGACTTGTCAATTTCATCATTTTATTAGTTTTTGTAGAAAAAAGTGTTCAAATACTGTGGTTGAGTGTTTTAGATGACTTTGATAGTAGTGAATCGAATTCAAGGGTGGCTTGTGTGGTCTCTTGTTTGGTAGTGGTTTCGGTTTAAACAATAGATACAGATGTTTCAATCGCGATTTTACAATGTGATTTATGCGATCATTAGGCTTATACTTGATTAAATATATTTCGAGTGTGTTTATAAGGTTCTAGAGTCAAAACCCCATAGTATTGACGGTTTTTTACGGGAATTAAACCTTTCATTCAATATCTATTTCTATTTAATGTTTTAGTATACGTAGTTCATTTGACATGTATTATGTTAACCTTTCACGAATATTTGGATGCAAAAATAGGTGCTCGCACTGTTTCAAGTGAAATATAAGTAGATCTAAGTGAGTTGGGTGTGTGACGTTGATTTAACTTCATATTCATTGATTGTACATTGAGTAAAATACTTGACATCTTATCACTGTTATTCACAAGTGTAATTCATTTCTCGATTCATATTGTGTTCCGACTGGTGTCTTGATCTCGTTCCAACTTATACGCTTGCGTTGACTCATAATAAAGGTATCTATGGGTAGAGACTTCTCATTTTCATTCATTTTATTAGTTTTTTTAGGAAATAGTTTCCAAATATGGTGGTTGAGTGTTTTGGATGACTTTGATAGTAGTGAATCGAATGCAAGGGTGGGTTGTGTGGTCTCTTGTTTGGTTTTGGTTTCACTTTAAACAATAGATACATATGGTTGTTACGGGAATTAAACCTTTCAATCAATATCTATTTCTATTAAATGTTTAGTATACGTAGTTCATTTTACACGTATTATGTTAACCTTTCGCGAATATTTGCATGTAAAAATAGGTGCTTGCACAATTTCAAGTGAAATATAAGTAGATCTAAATGAGTTGGGCGTGTGAGCTTGATTTAACTTCATATTCATTGATTGTACATTGAGTAAAATACTTGACATCTTGTCATTATTATTCACAACTGTAATTGATTCTCGATTCATATTGTGTTCCGACTGGTGTCTTGGTCTCGTTCCAACTTATACACTTGCATTAACACATAATAAAGGTATCTATGGGTAGAGAGTTGCCATTTTCATTCATTTTACTAGCTTTTCTACAGAAGAGGGTTCAAATATGGTGGTTGAGTTTTTGGATGAGTTTGATAGTAGTGAATCGAATTCAAGGGTGGGTTGTGTGGTCTTATGTTTGGTTTTGGTTTTGCTTTAGACAACATATACAGATGTTTCAGTCGTGATTTATGCGATCATCAAGCATATACTTGATTAAATTAGTTCTGGAGTGTGTTTAGAAGGTTCTAGAGTCAAAACCCCATAGTATTGACGGTTGTTACGGGAATTAAACATTTCATTCGATATCTATTTATATTTAATATTTTAGTATACGCAGTTCATTTTAAATGTATTATGTTAACCTTTCATGAATATTTGGATGCAAAAATAGGTGCTTGCACTATTTAAAATGAAATATAAGTTGATCTAAATGAGTTGGGCGTGTGAGCTTGATTAACTTCTATTTATTGATTGTACATTGAGTAAAATAGTTGACATCTATCACTATTATTCACAACTGTAATTTGATTCTCGAATCATATTGGGTTCCAACTAGTGTCTTGATCTCCTTTCAACATCCACGCTTGCGTTGACACATAATAAAGGTATTTATGGGTAGAGAGTTGTCATTTTCATTCATTTTATTAGCTTTTATTCAAAGAGGGTTCAAAGATGGTGGTAGACTGTTTTGATGAGTTTGATAGTAGTGAATCGAATTGAAGGGTGAGTTGTGTGGTCTCTTGTTTGGTATTGGTTTCGCTTTAGACAATAGATACAGATGTTTCAATCATGATTTTACAATGTGATTTATGCGATCATGAGGCTCATACTTGATTAAATTAGTTCTAGGGTGTCTTGAGAAGGTTCTAGAGTCAAAACCTGATAGTATGGACGTTGTTACGGAATTAAACCTTTCATTCAATATCTATTTCTATTTAATGTTGTTAGGATCTCAGCCCTTGGTTTAATCGATTGAACAGATATAGCAGCGGAATAGCTCAGAATTAGACAAATTCAAACAAGAACAATTGATATAAAACGATAAAAGAATTTTGTTATAGAGAGAGAAATATCCGACAAAAGGAATATTGCTTAAGATTGTCGGCCTCAAAGGCACGATTACAGGTGAGTCATCTTTCCTTATAAAGGAAGGAATGACGTAGGCTGATGTCACCTGAAAGTGACATGTAACCGTTTTATAACTACTGATGTTTAACAACTACTGAAGATGTCAACAACTGACATCTTCTTACAAATGTTTCTAAGTGTTAAACATCTTATTTACAACTACTGAAAAACATAAAACTACTGAAACTACAACAACTAAAGAACAACCTCTTCAGTTGTTTACAAGTACTGAAAAGAAAATAAACAAACTAATGAAAGGAAAAGAACTACTGAAGAAGAAAAACCATCACAACAACTGAAGAAGCCCTCTTCAGCTGTTGTCATCAGCTGTTAACATCAGCTGATGTCTTCAGTACTTGAACATCAGACTTTGTCTTTCAGCTGTTGATCTTCAGTCTTTGTCTTCAGTACTTGTTGAAGTCTTCAGACTTTAGATCTTCAGCTGTTGTCTCAGTCTTTGTCTTCAGTACTTCAGACGTACTTCAGCAGTTGTATTCTTTAGAACAGCTGATCAGGTCTTCTTCAGCTGTTGTGATGTCTTGTGGGACTTAGAGGTTTCTCTGATCAGGCTCATTGGTTCTTTTGGTCCAACAAACTCCCCCTGAACCAATGCAGCCAAAACCTCTAAGTTATTGACGAGTCCCACTTATTTTGGCAGATAGATTGGTCTCTTAATCCTCTTGATCAGATGAGAAGTGACCCTTTTTCAGCACCGCCTGGGAAGAAGTCTCTGATGATCTGTTTGGCATGATATGGTTGGGAGCTCTGTATTGGGGACTTGGACACCGCTTGTTGCCCCACCATGAGATCTACTTCCCGTGTATCAGCCTATATGATTCCCTGGTGTAAGCCTTAAAACATGATTTGCTCATCCATTGTCAGCACCTCGGCACACCATCAATAATCCTTCTCGGCCATACACTTCAGATATGTACTTTGCCTGTTTTCCATTCTTGAGCTCAACCGTGGTTATTTGTCTATAAGCAAACTCATCTGGATGAGTTCCTTCTAAGAGCAGGTTGAGCTCTTCTTGTTTGAAGTTTTCAAGTCGTTTGTAAACCAATCCCTTCTTTATAATTTTGTTCTCTAACATCTTTTGAGGTGGTTGTTTGGCTTCATAGGCTTTCTTGAACTCTTCAACAATTTCCCAAGGGGACACTACAAGCACCACAGTGATGTCTTCGTCGACAACTCTCTTCACTTGGCCCTTGTATCTTGAAGGAATTTCTTTCTTGACAATCCGGTGTGCCACCCTAGGATCAGGCCATATCCTTACTCTTTCCCTTTGGTATTGAAAGGTATTAGCAAGGGTGTACAATCTTAATACTTCTTTCTTCATGCTGATCATTGAAGAGGATGTAGCATATGCTTTGTCAATGCTTTTCAGCATTTCCTCATCATGTTTTTGCATCTGTTCCTCTTCAATCTTTATCATTACATCATGCATTTGAGAAGCAGGAGTGATGGACATTGGTTTAGCCTTAGGCAAAGTAATGACTGCAGAGAGTGGCAGTCTGTCTTCATCCTCCTCTTCATCTTCATCAGCCTCAGTACCTTTCTTTTCTTTTGGCTAGGTACATCACTGGCAATGGGTTTTAGGGGTAAAGGATTTGGTTTGTGTGTTTGGATGGTTGGTTTAGAGGGTAAAGGAGTTGTTTTAGTGGGTTGTGGAGATAGTGATTTTGAGGATTGAGGCTTTTCAGACTGATTTAGCATTTTGGCTGTAAGGGAGGCTTTGGTAAATTTTGTCAGTTCTTTTTGATTCCCAACACCAGCTTCATTCAGTACCTCAATCACTAAACCTTTGGAGTATTCTTCAGACGAACAAATCTTGGTGGTTATTGCCAAGATGTTGACCCTGGTCCAGGCCCTTATTTCCATTAGAGATCTTCCCAAGTATTTAGCTATAAATCTGATCATTATCTCCAGCCTTTCTCTTTCTAAGGCATCATAGCTAGCCCATCTTAATTGATCTCCTCTGTTTCCATCCTTCTGATCTCGGAGTCTAGTTGTTTGATGTCAAAACCCTGCCTATACAACTGCTCAATGATTTTATCCATTGAACGGTTATGGTTGGCGTCAGCTTCTTTCACCATATCCTTCAGCTCCTTCTCCTTCTCAGACTCTCCTTTTCTCTTTTGATATGTGACATGAAAGTCTTTTTGACTTTCATTCACTTCAGCTCCCTTCACACTCTCCTTCTCCTTCATATTTACAACCTCAGATTCTTTCGCCTTCTCCCCATCTATCCTCTTCCTTTTTACTTTAACTAACTGACTCTCCCCCTTTTTGGTTGCATTGGGTGCAAGGTTTGAGCAGTAGAAAGGGAGTTAGTCACCAACTCCTCCACCAAGGGTTGTATCATTGTAGGAAGCCTCTCATCAATGGCTTTGATCACTATATCTGTGATCATGGGAGTGATGAGAGGTAGGGATTTTTGAAGGGTAGCAACTGATTGATCAGGATGGTTCTGTTCCTGAGAATCAGTGCCGAAAGCAGAGGCTGGTGGCTTGGAAGTATATACTGGCTCAGTGTGTAGGGGACCTTCAGAAGAAGGTGCCATCTGTGGGTGTATTGTGGTGGCAGATGGACTTGCATCCTGAGACATCTTGGCCAGCAGCTCTTTGAGTCTGCTAACCTCATCCTCTAGAATGGTGTTTTGAGCAACTACATCATAGAAGAAGCTCAGGTCATCATCAGTTGATACTGAATCACCTGACCTCCTGACAAAGTCAGAATGAACATGCCTTGAGTGTAGATCAATTATAGCATGTGCCCCTTGTTCTCGGTTCTGGGGACTTCCAGCCTCAGGACTATGTCCTTCATCAGCTGTTGCCGCTGGTGAGGACTTAGAGATGTTACCAACTGAATCCTGGTCATTTGCTGAGTCAGGAGCAGTGGCAGCCTCACCAGAAGTTCGCACCTCCTTATCTACACTAGAAGATGGAACATGATAACCCCTGTGCTGTGGGTTGACAGAAGCATCGTGATCCTCCCCCTCAGGTGTTGAGGTTATCCCAGTAGTAATTGGTGTCTGGGTGGGGGGTGAGGAATGCAACTGCGTCAGCACTTTTGCAACAATGATAGCAGGGCTTTGAGGGGCGGTTGCATCAGGAGAAGTTGTGGAAGCAGTGTGCACCCGGGACAAGTGGTGCTCTTCAATGGTAATCCCCTCAAGTGAGGAGGATCCCAGCATTGTGGCTTCCCTTTGAGTGGTTGCTTCAGGTTCCTTTTGAGAGGAAACCTGAGCGGCTTCAGTTGGTGGAGTCACAGTCTCTACTGGGGGGTTATTTCCAGCAGAGATAACCTGCGTTGGTGCAGCAGGAGCATCCACAGGGGACTCAATTCCCTGAGTAGCTTTCTTAGGCTTCTTCTTTGTGGGTTTGGAGGGGACTTTGGATGTGGAGGTGGAGGCTGTGGGTTCCAGCTGCGTGGGTTTGCGCAGCTTGGCAGCCTGTTTGAGAGTTTGGTCAGTGTTGTGTCGGGAGTATACCTCCGGCAATACAGCCAAAGCAGGGACTCCCAGACCAACTAGTCCCTCAGCAGAAAGCTGATTCTCTATTATGGCCATTATAAACCGAGGATATAGTATCCAACGGTTAGAAAGTGGTTTTGTGGCCATATCCTTGAGTTCAAGAAAAATTATTTCAGAAAAGTTTAGTGGTTCTTGTTCAAGGATAGAGAACAATACCTGTTGCCATCTGGAAGACAGTTGATCCCAAGAGGAAGTCTTCGGAGCCAGGCAAACATTTACCATATGAAATAATAATCGTTCAGCATCTGGAAAATGTTTCTTCAGGATTGTTGAAGCACTAAGATCACCCTGATATCCATGTTGTCCAAAGGAAAGATCAAGTTGGCGCTTAGGATATCCAACAGGGTAGGCAGCATCATCTAACAGTAATATTTGGCGGATGGTAGCAGTAGAGATGACCACCTTATGCGAGTTGATAGATGAATGGATAGATTCTCCATTAACGGTCGCATTCATCCAGAACTGACGTAGCGAATCGGCATAAATGATTGGATTTAAAAGGAAAGCCGTTTTTAGTGGGGATTGGACCATAAGATCTATAGCATTTTCAAATTTGGTCCAGAAGGGCGATTTTGTGAGGTACGCGACACAATTGTGTCGAGGTTTGAGTTGCATGGTCGCCATTAATGAAGGTGAAAGATTTTCAGAGCTTTTGAAAAGTTAGGTCGTGAAAGAATGAAAAACTCTGAAGGAGGGATCAGGTATATATAGGGTACGGGTCATGAAACGACTGAAGATTTTGGTATTAGTCATCAGTATTTGAAGCTACTGATGACGTGGTATTAACTTTCAGACGTTTGAAACGACTAATGGTATTGGTGTGGTCAGCAGTTATAAAACAACTGAAGACATGGTGTTTACTATCAGACGTTGAAACAACTGAAGTCTCTGATTTAGGCATCAGTAGTTTTAAAAACTACTGAAGACAAGGTGGACTTCAGATGTTGAAACAACTGAGGACTTGGTATTAGTCATCAGTAGTTGTGAAACTACTGAAGACCGTGGTTTTGCCATCAGTTGTTGTAAACAACTGAAGACTTGGTGTTAGTCATCAGTAGTTGTGAAACTACTGAAGACATGGTATTGCTTCAGTTGTTTATAAAGAAACAGCAGTTTGTGAACTACTGAAGAGAGAGTACTCATCAGTAGTTGTCGTCAATTCATAGCCTTTCAGCTGTTTCATACTGTCCTCAACACTTACTCATCAGCTTTTAGCTGTTTTCAGTTGTTTCATAGGACATCAGTACTTATCTGTTTCTACTGATCTTCAGTAGTTGTTTCTACATCAGTAGTGTAGAACAGAAAGTACAGTACTTAAAGCATTTAGCCTTCAGTAGTTATAAAAACTACTGAGGGTAAAATAACTCATCAATACTTATATGTGACATGGTTAACAATGATCATCAGTAATTACTGAGATCATCAGTAGTTGTCACTTATTCTAGCTGCAGCATACCAAGCCTTAACACCAGGTTGTGGAAAGTTGAACTATCCAAAGGCTTAGTAAAAATGTCTGCAAGCTCATCAGCACTAGGCACAAACATAGGATTAATTAGACCCTTTTCAAAACAATCTCTTATAAAATGATGTCTAATTTCTATATGTTTGGTCCTAGAGTGCTGGACAGGATTTTTGACAATGCAAAGAGCTGAAGCACTATCCATTAATAATGGAGTCTTAGTCTCTGTAATGCCATAATCCAAAAGTTGATTCTGAAGCCAGAGTATTTGGGATGTACAACTTGCAGCAGCAATGTACTCGGCTTCAGCAGTAGATGTAGCAACAGAGGTTGTTTCTTACTCTGCCAAGAAATCAAACAGTTGCCTAGGAATTGGCATCCACCAGAAGTTGATTTCCTGGTCAACTTACATCCTGCATAGTCACTATCAGAGAAAGCAACTAATTTGCAAGAATGTCCAGTGGAATACCATAAGCCTAGAGATTGTGTGCCTTGCAGATATCTAAAGATCCTCTTGACTGCAATCAGATGAGACTCCTTAGGTGCAGCCTGAAATCTAGCACAAACACATGTAGCAAACATAATATCTGGTCTAGAAGCTGTTAAATACATCAAGGAACCAATCATACATCTGTAAAGGGTTTCATCAACACCTTTACCTTTCTGATCAACATCCAATTGTGTGGTGTTGCACATGGGAGTAGAACAGGATTTACAGTTTTGTAAATCAAACTTATTCAAAAGATCTTTTGTGTATTTAGACTGATGAATGAAAATTCCATCAGCTTTTTGTTTGATTTGCAAACCTAGAAAGAACTGTAATTCTCCCATTGCACTCATTTCAAACTTCTGTTGCATTAAGGTTTGGAAATCCTCACACAATTGGGGATCAGAGGATGCAAATATAATATCATCAACATAAATTTGAACAAGTAGCTTATGCTGATCCACCTTCTTAATAAATAAAGTTTTATCTAAGAGTACATCCTCCCTAGCTTTATCATCAGAAATTTGGCATTTTAATTTGTAAATCTCATCAGTTTCCTCTTTTAGCACAGACTCAAACTCAGCTTTATTTTTGGAAATTGTTTGTTTTAGCTCTACATTTTTATTGATTAAAGCCACATTTGCTTCTCTAATAGAGGCAAATGCTGCTATGCAAGTTTCAGAACATAATTTGGCCTTAGCCTCAGAGGATACCTGTGATACCTGTGTTGAAGAGGTATTTGAGGATGATCCATCAGAGGATTCCAAAGCCATGAGAGCTAGATTTCCAAAGGATGCTCACCACCATGTTGACCAGCACCTGAGAACAGTTGTTCATTACCAGACACATCATCTGGTAAACTGCTCCAGTCAACAACTCCTGGTGTGAAGAAGCTGTGTTGTTGAAGTTGATTAGGTTGATGAGATTGGGATGGTTGAGGCTCAGGGAGTGCATGTGGTTGCTGAGCAGTGGGTGCTTGAACCTGGCCTGGTTGTGGCATGTAATAGCAGGGGTATGGATATGGCATTGGCCCCTGTGGAACAAAATATGCAGGAGATTGTGGTTGATGATGATAACCAGAATTGACAGGTTGTTGCCCTCTGTTTTGTTGACTATTGCCAGGGAAAGTCACAAAGGGTGCAGGAGAGTTAGATCCAGATGATCTACATTCTCTTGCAAAGTGCCCAAGCCTGTGGCATTTATGGCACTTCAACTTACTCTTGTCAAAACCAACTTTGGTTTTGCCAGAGAGTCCTGGGAATTTCCTTCCAGTTCTTTTGTAGAACTTCTGAGATCTGATATTTATCAAGGCCATTTGGCTCAAAATATCCATCTCTTCTAAGTCATCATCAGCAATCCCCTTGAGATCATCCATGATGAAACATAGATTGTCACTATTACGACCAGCAGAATAACTATCAACACTCACAAAGGCAGGCTCAGAAGTGTTTGTAGAGAAATCAATATGCTCATCATACTGGCTTTCAGATGACGCATATTCTGACTCTTGATGTCCAATCAGGGCAGTGTTCCCTTGGACAAAATCCTCAGTGAGCTTGCCAGATGAAACCAATTTCCTTTTCTGCTCTATCTCTCTCTCGAATGTAAGCAGTTTCCCATGAAGTTGGGTGAGAGATAGGCGATCAACATCAGCATTTGAGCGTAGAACAATGGTATATGTGTTCCATCTCTCAGGCAGTGATCTTAAGAATCTATGGTTCATCTGACTCCTGGTATATTCATGTTTAACCATTTTCAATTCAGAGATTAAACATGAAAACCGCTCAAATTGTTGAGTCAGAGTCTCACCCTTTCTATGAGAGAAAGTCTCATATTGTTGGGCGAGGATTTCCCTGTTGTTTGCTAAAACCTCATCAGTACCACCAAATTGTTCTTTGATGGCATTCCAGAGGTCATGAGCAGACTCACAATGCAGAAGCCCAGAGTAAATCTCATTAGGAATAGCCATAGCCAAAATTCCATGGGCTTTTGCATCGATTTCAAACAACTTCTTGTCCTCATCGGAGTATTGCTCCTTCTTCTTTGGAACCAACTGGTTTGTTTCCGGATCATTCACCATTGGCTTATGTGGTCCATGTACCACAGATGTCCAACAACCTGAGCTATTGACAGACAGGTGATGGAGCAATCTTCTCTGCCAAATGTTATACTCATTCCTCACCAAGATCGGAGGCTTGGTAGAGGATCCAGTATTGAAAGGATCATTCGAAGAAGTAGTCATTGTGGAAAATCAGACAGATTCAAGTAAAATCACAATAAATTTAGCTCAAAACCACACAGAACCTCAAATAAAACGGCCAGAAGCGATACACTCTCAATCTCTATAACAGATCCTTGCGAATTTTGCTAATTCGATTAAACTTAGAGCGATTGAACAGTTTCAATGATCAATTGTTAGATCGATCAATGATTAACCTGCTCTGATACCATTTGTTAGGATCTCAGCCCTTGGTTTAATCGATTGAACAGATATAGCAGCGGAATAGCTCAGAATTAGACAAATTCAAACAAGAACAATTGATATAAAACGATAAAAGAATTTTGTTATAGAGAGAGAAATATCCGACAAAAGGAATATTGCATTAAGATTGTCGGCCTCAAAGGCACGATTACAGGTGAGTCATCTTTCCTTATAAAGGAAAGAATGACGTAGGCTGATGTCACCTGAAAGTGACATGTAACCGTTTTATAACTACTGATGTTTAACAACTACTGAAGATGTCAACAACTGACATCTTCTTACAAATGTTTCTAAGTGTTAAACATCTTATTTACAACTACTGAAAAACATAAAACTACTGAAACTACAACAACTAAAGAACAACCTCTTCAGTTGTTTACAAGTACTGAAAAGAAAAATAAACAAACTACTGAAAGGAAAAGAAAACTACTGAAGAAGAAAAACCATCACAACAACTTCAGCTGTTGTCATCAGCTGTTAACATCAGCTGATGTCTTCAGTACTTGAACATCAGACTTTGTCTTTCAGCTGTTGATCTTCAGTCTTTGTCTTCAGTACTTGTTGAAGTCTTCAGACTTTAGATCTTCAGCTGTTGTCTCAGTCTTTGTCTTCAGTACTTCAGACGTACTTCAGCAGTTGTATTCTTTAGAACAGCTGATCAGGTCTTCTTCAGCTGTTGTGATGTCTTGTGGGACTTAGAGGTTTCTCTGATCAGGCTCATTGGTTCTTTTGGTCCAACAAATGTTTTAGTATACGTAGTTCATTTTACATGTATTATGTTAACCTTTCGCGAATATTTGATTGCAAAAATAGGTGCTTGCACTATTTCAAGTGAAATATAAGTATATCTAAATGAGTTGGGTGTGTGAGCTTGATTTAACTTCATATTCATTGATGGTACATTGAGTAAAATACTTAATATCTTATCACTATTATTCACAACTGTAATTTGATTCTCGATTCATATTGGGTTCCGACTAGAGTTTTGATCACGTTCCATCTTTTACGCTAATGTTGACACATAATAAAGGTACCTATGGGTAGAGACTTGTCGTTTTCATTCATTTTATTTACTTTTCTAGTAAAGAAGGTTCAAATATCGTGGTAGTGTGTTTTGGATGAGTTTGATAGTAGTGAATTGAATTCAAGGGTGGGTTGTGTGGTCTCTTATTTGGTTTTGGTTTCGCTTTAAAGAATAGATAGAGATGTTTCAATCACGATTATACAATGTGATTTATGAGATCATTACGCTTATACTTGATTAATTTCTTCTGGGGTATGTTTAGAAGGTTTTAGAGTGAGAACCCCATAGTATAGATGGTTGTTACGGGAACTAAACCTTTCATTCAATATCTATTTCTGTTTAATGTTTTATTATACGTAGTTCATTTTACATGTATTATGTCAACTTTCGCGAATATTTAGATGCAAAAATAGGTGCCTGCAGCATTTCAAGTGAAAGATAAGTAGATCTAAATAAGTTGGTCTATGAGCTTGATTTAACTTCATATCATTGATCGTACATTGAGTAAAATACTTCACATCTTATCACTATTATCTAAAACTGTAATTTGATTCTCGATTCATATTGGGTTCCGACTAGTGGCTTGATCTCGTTCCATCTTCTACGCTTGCGTTGACACATAATAAAGGTATCTATGGGTAGAGAGTTGTCATTTTCATTCATTTTATTAGCTTTTCTAGGAAAAATGGTTCAAATATAGTGGTTGAGTGACTTGGATGAGTTTGATAGTAGTGAATCAAATTCGAGGGTCGGTTGTGTGGTCACTTGTTTGGTTTTGGTTTCGCTTTATACAATAGATACAGATGTTTCAATCATGATTTTACGATGTGATTTATGCGATCATTAGGCTTATACTTGATTAAATTCTTTTGGGGTGTGTTTAGAAGGTTCTAAAGTCAAAACCCCATACTATTGACGGTTGTAACGGGAATTAAACCTTTCATTCAATAACTATTTCTATTTATGTTTTAGTATACGTAGTTCATTTTACATGTATTATGTTAACCTTTTGCGAATATTTGGATGCAAAAATAGGTGCTTGCACTATTTCAAGTGAAAAATAAGTAGATCTAAATGAGTTGGGTGTGTGAGCTTGATTTAACTTCATATTCATTGATCGTACATTGAGTAAAATATTTGACATCTTATTACTATTATTCACCACTGTAATTTGATTCTCGATTCATATTGGGTTACCACTAGTGTCTTGATCTTGTTCCAACTTCTACGCTTGCGTTGGCACATAATAAAGGTATCTATGGGTAGAGAGTTGTCATTTTCATTCTTTTTATTAGCTTTTCTAGGCAAGAGGTTTCCAAGATGGTGATAGAGTTATTTGAATGAGTTTGATAGTAGTCAAACGAATTCAAGGGTGGGTTGTGTGGTCTCTGTTTGGTTTTGGTTTCGCTTTAAACATTAGATACAGATGTTTCAATCGCGAGTTTACAATGTGATTTATGCGATCATAGGTTTATACTTGATTAAATTTATTTGGAGTGCATTTAGAAGGTTCTAGAGTCAAAACCCCGTAGTATTTACGGTTGTTACGGGAATTAAACCTTTCATTCAATATCTATTTCTATTTAATGTTTTAGTATACGTAGTTCATTTTACATGTATTATGTTAACCTTTCGTGAATATTTGGATGCAAAAATAGGGGCTTGCACTATTTGAAGTGAAAGATAAGTAGATCAAATGGAGTTGGGTGTGTGAGCTTGATTTAACTTCATATTCATTGATCGTACATTGAGTAAAATATTTCACATCTTATTACTATTATTCACCACTGTAATTTGATTCTCGATTCATATTGCGTTACCACTAGTGTCTTGATCTTGTTCCAACTTCTACGCTTGCGTTGACATATAATAAATTAATCTATGGGTAGAGAGTTGTCATTTTCAGTAATTTATTAGCTTTTCTAGGCAAGAGGGTTCGAAGGTGGTGGTATAGTGTTTTGGATGAGTTTGATAGGAGTCAATCGAATTCAAGGGTGGGTTGTGTGGTCTCTTGTTTGGTTTTGGTTTCGCTTTAAACAATAGATACAGATGTTTCAATCGCGATTTTACAATGTGATTTATGCGATCATAGGCTTATATTTGATTAAATTTATTCGGAGTGTGTTTAGAAGGTTCTAGAGTCAAAACCTCATAGTATTTACGGTTGTTACGGGAATTAAACCTTTCATTCAATGTCTATTTCTATTTAATGTTTTAGTATACTTAGTTCATTTTACATGTATTATGTCAACCTTTCGCGAATATTTGGATGCAAAAATAGGTGCATGCACTATTTCAAGTGAAATATAACTAGATCTAAAAGAGTTAGTGTAATTTAATTCTTGATTCATATTGGGTTCCGACTAGTGTCTTGATCTCGTTCCATCTTCTACGCTTGCGTTGACATAATAAAGGTATGTATGGGTAGAGAGTTGTCATTTTCATTCATTTTATTAGCTTTTCTAGGAAAAATGATTCAAATATGATGGTTGAGTGTCTTGGATGAGTTTGATAGTAGTGAATCGAATTCAAGGGTGGGTTGTGTGGTCTCTTGTTTTGTTTTTGTTTCACTTTATACAATAGATTCAGATGTTTCAATCGCGATTTTACAATGTGATTTATGCGATCATGAGGCTTATACTTGATTAAATTAGTTCGGATGTGTTGAGAAGGTTCTAGAGTCAAAACCCGATAGTAAGGACGGTTGTTACGGGAATTAAACATTTCATTAAATAACTATTTCTATTTAATGTTTTAGTAGATGTAGGTCATATTACATGTATTATGTTAACCTTTCGTGAATATTTGGATGCAAAAATAGTTTCTTGCACTATTTCAAGTGAAAGATAAGTAGATCTAAATGAGTTGGGTCTGTGAGCTTGATTTAACTTCATATTCATTGATCGTACATTGAGTAAAATACTTGACATCTTATCACTATTATTCACAACTATAATTTAGTTCCTGATTCATATGGGTTCCGACTAGTGTCTTCATCTCGTTCCATCTTCTACGCTTGCGTTGACACATAATAAAGGTATCTATGGGTAGAGAGTTGTCATTTTCATTCGTTTTATTTGCTTTTCTAGTGAAGAAGATTCAAAGATGGTGGTATAGTGTTTTGGATGAGTTTGATAGTAGTGAATCGAATTCAAGGGTGTGTTGTGTGGTCTGTTGTTTAGTTTTGATTTCGCTTTAAACAATAGATACATATGTTTCAATCTTGATTTTACAATGTGATTTATGCGATCGTTAGGCTTATACTTGATTAAATATCTTTTGGGGTGCGTTTAGAAGGTTCTAAAGTCAAAACCCCATAGTATTGACGGTTGTTACGGGAATTAACCCTTTCATTCAATAACTATTTCTATTTAATGTTTTAGTATAAGTAGTTCATTTTACATGTATTATGTCAACTTTCGTGAATATTTAGATGCAAAAATAGGTGCTTGCACTATTTCAAGTGAAATATAAGTATATGTAAATGAGTTGGTCGTGTGAGCTTGATTTAACTTCATATTCATTCATCGTACATTGAGTAAAATACTTGATATCTTATCACTATTATTCACAACTGTAATTTGATTCTTGATTCATATTGGGTTCCGACTAGAGTCTTGATCACGTTCCATCTTCTACGCTTATGTTGACACATAATAAAGGTACCTATGGGTAGATACTTGTAATTTTCATTCATTTTCTTTGCTTTTCTAGTAAAGAAGGTTCAAATATCGTGGTAGAGTGTTTTGGATGAGTTTGATAGTAGTGAATTGAATTCAAGGGTGGGTTGCGTGGTCTCTTATTTGGTTTTGGTTTCTCTTTAAAGAATAGATATAGATGTTTCAATCACGATTATACAATGTGATTTATGAGATTATTATGCTTATACTTGATTAAATTTCTTCTGGGGTGTGTTTAGAAGGTTCTAGAGTCAAAACCCCATAGTATTGATGGTTGTTATGGGAACTAAACCTTTCATTCAATATTCATTTTACATGTATTATGTCAACCTTTCGCGAATATATGGAGGCAAAAATAGGTGCTTGCACTATTTCAAGTGAAAGATAAGTAGATCTAAATGAGTTGGGTGTGTGAGCTTGATTAAACTTTATATTCATTGATCATACATTGAGTAAAATATTGACATCTTATTACTATTATACACCACTGTAATTTGATTCTCGATTCATATTGGGTTACGACTAGTGTCTTGATCTTGTTCCAACTTCTATGCTTGCGTTGACACATAATAAAGGTATCTATGGGTAGAGAGTTGTCATTTTCATTCGTTTTATTAGCCTTTCTGGGCAAGAGGGTTCCAAGATGGTGGTAGAGTGTTTTGGATGAGTTTAATAGTAGTCAATCGAATTCAAGGGTGGGTTGTGTGGTCTCTTGTTTGGTTTTGGTTTCGCTTTAAACAAAAGACACAGTTGTTTCAATCGCGATTTTACAAAGTTATTTATGCGATCATAGGCTTATACTTGATTAAATTTATTCGGAGTGTGTGTTTAGAAGGATCTAGAGTAAAAACCATATAGTATTTACGGTTGCTACGTGATTTAACCCTTTCATTCAATATCTATTTCTATTAATGTTTTAGTACACGTAGTTCATTTTACATGTATTATGTCAACCTTTCGTGATTATTTGGAAGCAAAAATAGGTGCTTGTACAATTTCAAGTGAAATATAAGTAGATCTAAAAGAGTTAGGGTAATTTAATTCTTGATTCATATTGGGTTCCGACTAGTGTCTTGATCTCGTTCCATCTTCTACGCTTGCGTTGACACATAATAAGGGTATCTATGGGTAGAGAGTTGTCATTTTCATTCATTTTATTAGCTTTTCTAGGAAAAATGGTTCAAATATGGTGGTTAAGTGTCTTGGATGAGTTTGATAGTAGTGAATCGAATTCAAGGGTGGGTTGTGTGGTCTCTTGTTTGGTTATGGTTTCGCTTTAGACAATAGATTCAGATGTTTCAATCGCGATTTTACAATGTGATTTATGCGATCATGAGGCTTATACTTGATTAAATTAGTTCTGGGGTGTGTTGAGAAGTTTCTAGAGTCAAAACCCGATAGTAAGGACGGTTGTTACGGGAATTAAACATTTCATTCAATAACTATTTCTATTTAATGTTTTAGTATATGTAGGTCATATTACATGTATTATGTTAACCTTTCGCGAATATTTGGATGCAAAAATAGGTGCTTGCACTATTTCAAGTGAAAGATAAGCAGATCTAAATGAGTTGGGTGTGTGAGCTTGATTTAACTTCATATTCATTGATCGTACAATGAGTAAAATACTTGACATCTTATCACTATTATTCACAATTGTAATTTAGTTCTTGATTCATATTGGGTTCCGACTAGTGTCTTGATCTCGTTCCATCTTCTACACTTGCGTTGACACATAATAAAGGTATCTATGGGTAGAGAGTTGTCATTTTCATTCGTTTTATTTGCTTTTCTAGTGAAGAAGGTTCAAAGATGGTGGTATAGTGTTTTGGATGAGTTTGATAGTAGTGAATCGAATTCAAGAGTGTGTTGTGTGGTCTCTTGTTTGGTTTTGATTTCACTTTAAACAATAGATACAGATGTTTCAATCGCGATTTTACAATGTGATTTATGCGATCATTAGGCTTATACTTGATTAAATTTCGTTAGGGTTGCGTTTAGAAGGTTCTAGAGTCAAAACCCCATAGTTTTTTGACGGTTGTTATGGGAATTAAACCTTTCATTCAATATCTATTTCTATTTAATGTTTTAGTATACGTAGTTCATTTTACATGTATTATGTTAACCTTTCGCGAATATTTGATTGGAAAAATAGGTGCTTGCACTATTTCAAGTGAAATATAAGTATATCTAAATGAGTGAGGGGTGTGAGCTTTATGTAACTTCATATTCATTGATCGTACATTGAGTAAAATACTTGATATCTTATCACTATTATTCACAACTGTAATATGATTCTCCATTCATATTGGGTTCCGACTAGAGTCTTGATCACGTTCCATCTTTTACGCTTATGTTGACCCATAATAAAGGTACCTATGGGTAGAGTGTTTTGGATGAGATTGATAGTAGTCAATCGAATTCAAGGGTGGGTAGTGTGGTCTTTTGTTTGGTTTTGGTTTCGCTTTAAACAATAGATACAGATGTTTCAATCGCGATTTTACAATGTGATTTATGCGATCATTAGGCTTATACTTGATTAAATTTCTTTTGGGGTGTGTTTAGAAGGTTCTAAAGTCAAAACCCCATACTATTGACGGTTGTAACGGAAATTAAACCTTTCATTCAATAACTATTTCTATTTAATGTTGTAGTAAACGTAGTTCATTTTACATGTATTATGTCAACCTTTCTCGAATATTTGGATGCAAAAATAGGTGCTTGCACTATTTCAAGTGAAAGATAAGTAGATCTAAATGAGTTGGGTGTGTGAGCTTGATTTAAACTCATATTCATTGATCGTACATTGAGTAAAATATTGACATCTTATTACTATTATTCACCACTGTAATTTGATTCTCGATTCATATTGGGTTACGACAAAGTGTCTTGATCTTGTTCCAACTTCTACGCTTGCGTTAACGCATAATAAAGGTATCTATGGGTAGAGACTTGTCGTTTCCATTCATTTTATTAGATTTTCTTGGCAAGGGGGTTCCAAGATGGCGGTAGAGTGTTTTGGATGAGTTTGATAGTACTCAATAGAATTCAAGGGTGGGTTGTGTGGTCTCTTGTTTGGTTTTGGTTTCTGTGACATCCGGTAAATTTCCGTTACCAAACTCCGTTAGTTCCGTTAAGTCTTGTATACACGTGTCGTGAGCACACACTAGTTGTCGTTGAACGTTGGTGACCTAATAATAATGAATAATGTTAATTTGTTGTGAATCTAAGTGATTATGTGAGTATTGGGTTATGTTTATGTGTTTACACATTTATAAACGATTAATTAAAGAATTTATCGCGTAACGCGGAAACGTGTCTATTTGTTCGTATGTCTTGTGTTTTTGCAAAGATAAATTATGTAATGAATTTTATAAGTTTATATCTTTATATTATGAAGTTAAAAACACTTTACAAAGAGTTTAAAGCTTAGTTTTTACAAAATACCATAACACAAGGGTTTAAAGGGTAAATATGTAAATTAAATTAATTAAAACAAACCCTAGCCTCCTAAACACCACCCATCGGCCGCGACTTCACCTTCATCCCTCTCCCCACTTCGAATTCAGCCAAGAACAAGCAATTTCGTGTGGTTTTGATTCGATTACAAGTTATACAACACTTAGGAAGCATCGATTTCAAGCAATTACAAGTTTAAAGGTTAGTTTTTGCGAGTTTTTGTGAAGGGTTCATTATGGCCGAACCCTAATTCGTAAATTGGTCCTTGTTGGGTCGAATTGGTTGTTGTTTGATGATGTTAACATGTTAGTTAGATTGTATACATGTTAGTTAACGTCGATTATGCAAGAATTCTATGTTTTTAGTGGATTGATCATGAAATTGGTTTTGAAGCAACCCTAATTCGGGATTATTGTGATTGTGCATGATGGATGATTGTTTGATGAATGCTTGATGATTATTGGGTTGTATGAATGTTAGAATACGTTGATTATGCAAGAAAGTTGGGATTTTGATGCATTGTTCATAGGTTACTAAGAATAGTAACTTTATTTTGCATGTAGTAGTGATCTAGTGATGGATTGATATTATGGATGGGTTCATGATGATAATTAGATGTTAGATTGATGTTATGAATGCTAGAAATCTTTAATTTGATGATGTGATCATAGCTTGCCAAAAGTAGAAACTTTTGTTTATGAAGATTGTTAGATTGAGATGTTTAAGTGTTGTTGATCATGTCTAGATGTTAGTATGAGCTTGATTGGTATATTATTGATGAATTCATGTATGCTTTGGATGTTTGATAGATTTTGGGATATTCTTTCCCAAAAGGGAAACTTTATTTGTGTAAACGTTGAAGTATGATGTTATGATCATGTTTGGGATGATAGGAACTTGCTATTATGTTCAAGGATGGATTCTAGTGTGATATAACGTGTTAAATTAGTTGTATGGCATGTTTGGATAATCATGGGTGATAATTGGAATTGGTAATCATGTATGGTTTGGATGTTGTGTAGTAGTAGGACATCATGCTTGGGTCTGGTAATTGATTGTTGTGATGTTGTGAATGCAATGTATATGCTTAAAGAATTTGGTTATGATCATTATACACACGTGCGGATCTGAGGCCCCTACTTAGTAGGATTGGCAGGGTTTAGGATGTGAAGTCGTGAGTGGCTTCACATGGCATGTGATGAATGGTTGAACCTTGTATGACATGTTAGTTGTATTGTAGCTAGTGGTTATGTTAATGTGCTAGATTCGCATGACTTGTATAGTACTTGATTGTATGAAGATCTATGTGATACACCTGGTTGATATAGCATATGTATGATACTATTTGAATGTTAATCATGTATGTTGTATGTGTTCATTGGCTTTATTTGAACTATAACCCATAATGTCACCAACGGGTCAAACGGGTCAACTAGGTCAAACGTGTCTATTTGTCTGGAAGCTTGAGTCTTTGATTTTGGTATGGTTAGGGTTTCACATGTCTTTTATTTACACGTACTTATGTACTCACATGATCTAGGTAACCTGTGAAGGTTGGCTATCCTCTCGTTTCTCAAAATAAACCCTAAGTACCTTTGCATACATCAGGTGAGTTCATGCCCCACTCTTTACTTAATCTCTTTTGGGGGAGATAGCATACTGGTATTTATACGAACGCTTTTATTATTTAAGTTGTGTATAATATTAATATAGTGTTGTTTACCATGGGAAAAGTCCTCACACTTTTGAATTGTTAATATTTAATAGCGGGGAAACTTGGGTAGTACTACTGGGTCTGACGAGCCCCACCTGTGTGACTCGAGGTCAACCGGGTGCAATTTGTCCTATTGAACATTGTCACGACATGGTAAGTCGTGACAGGAGGCAACAACTATCACAGTCAGCTTCAATTGCAAAATCACTATGTATTAATATTTACTGATAATAGACTAGCTATCTATTACCATACACTACTTATATTATCGCAACTGTTTACATGTTTATTGAACTCAAACTCTTGAACTCACCAACCTATGTGTTGACATTTTAGTATGCTTTTCTCAGGTCCTTAGCTTGCTTGCCATAGGAGCACTGCACGGTTCACTGCATTTTAAGACACTTTGCTTCAAGACAATTTGACATTTTAATAATTATAGTTTACTCTTTGGTTGGCACTTGTTTTGCCATGGTTATACTTTATTGACTTGGGTTGTTTTCAAAAACGCTTCCGCATTGTTTAAAGTTGGTATTTTGGTTAATTATGTTTAAATTATGGCATTTAGAGTCGTTCTGAGTAACTATTGACTGTGATCCTGGTTTGTTCACACGCCTCGCGGTAAAACTCCGCAAGTGGATTTTGAGGGTGTGACAGTTTCGCTTTAAACAATAGATACAGATGTTTCAATCGCGATTTTACAATGTTATTTATGCAATCATAGGTTTATACTTGATTCAATATATTCGGAGTGTGTTTAGAAGGTTCTAGAGTGAAAACCAGTTCATTTTACATGTATTATCTCAACCTTTCTCGAATATTTGGATGCAAAAATAGGTGCTTACACTATTTCAAGTGAAATATAAGTAGATCTAAAAGAGTTAGTGTAATTTAATTCTCGATTCATATTGGGTTCCGACTAGTGTCTTGATCTCGTTCCATCTTCTACGCTTGCGTTGACACATAATAAAGGTATCTATGGGTAGAGAGTTGTCATTTTCATTCATTTTATTAGCATTTCTAGGAAACATGGTTCAAATATGGTGGTTGAGTGTCTTGGATGAGTCTGATAGTAGTGAATCGAATTCAAGGGTGGGTTGTGTGGTCTCTTGTTTGGTTTTGGTTTCACTTTAGACAATAGATTCAGATGTTTCAATCGTGATTTTACAATGTGATTTATGTGATCACGAGGCTTATAATTGATTAAATTAGTTCTGGGGTGTGTTGAGAAGGTTCTAGAGACGGTTGTTACGGGAATTAAACATTTCATTAAATAACTATTTCTATTTAATGTTTTAGTATATGTAGGTCATATTACATGTATTATGTTAACCTTTCGCGAATATTTGGATGCAAAAATAGGTGCTTGCACTATTTCAAGTGAAATATAAGTATATGTAAATGAGTTGGTCGTGTGAGCTTGATTTAACTTCATATTCATTGATCGTACATTGAGTAAAATACTTAATATCTTATCACTATTATTCACAACTGTAATTTGATTCTCGATTCATATTGGGTTCCGACTAGAGTTTTGATCACGTTCCATCTTTTACGCTAATGTTGACACATAATAAAGGTACCTATGGGTAGAGACTTGTCGTTTTCATTCATTTTATTTACTTTTCTAGTAAAGAAGGTTCAAATATCGTGGTAGTGTGTTTTGGATGAGTTTGATAGTAGTGAATTGAATTCAAGGGTGGGTTGTGTGGTCTCTTATTTGGTTTTGGTTTCGCTTTAAAGAATAGATAGAGATGTTTCAATCACGATTATACAATGTGATTTATGAGATCATTACGCTTATACTTGATTAAATTTCTTCTGGGGTATGTTTAGAAGGTTTTAGAGTGAGAACCCCATAGTATAGATGGTTGTTACGGGAACTAAACTTTCATTCAATATCTATTTCTGTTTAATGTTTTATTATACGTAGTTCATTTTACATGTATTATGTCAACTTTCGCGAATATTTAGATGCAAAAATAGGTGCCTGCAGCATTTCAAGTGAAAGATAAGTAGATCTAAATAAGTTGGTCTATGAGCTTGATTTAACTTCATATTCATTGATCGTACATTGAGTAAAATACTTCACATCTTATCACTATTATCTAAAACTGTAATTTGATTCTCGATTCATATTGGGTTCCGACTAGTGGCTTGATCTCGTTCCATCTTCTACGCTTGCGTTGACACATAATAAAGGTATCTATGGGTAGAGAGTTGTCATTTTCATTCATTTTATTAGCTTTTCTAGGAAAAATGGTTCAAATATAGTGGTTGAGTGACTTGGATGAGTTTGATAGTAGTGAATCAAATTCGAGGGTCGGTTGTGTGGTCACTTGTTTGGTTTTGGTTTCGCTTTATACAATAGATACAGATGTTTCAATCATGATTTTACGATGTGATTTATGCGATCATTAGGCTTATACTTGATTAAATTTCTTTTGGGGTGTGTTTAGAAGGTTCTAAAGTCAAAACCCCATACTATTGACGGTTGTAACGGGAATTAAACCTTTCATTCAATAACTATTTCTATTTAATTTTAGTATACGTAGTTCATTTTACATGTATTATGTTAACCTTTTGCGAATATTTGGATGCAAAAATAGGTGCTTGCACTATTTCAAGTGAAAAATAAGTAGATCTAAATGAGTTGGGTGTGTGAGCTTGATTTAACTTCATATTCATTGATCGTACATTGAGTAAAATATTTGACATCTTATTACTATTATTCACCACTGTAATTTGATTCTCGATTCATATTGGGTTACCACTAGTGTCTTGATCTTGTTCCAACTTCTACGCTTGCGTTGGCACATAATAAAGGTATCTATGGGTAGAGAGTTGTCATTTTCATTCTTTTTATTAGCTTTTCTAGGCAAGAGGTTTCCAAGATGGTGATAGAGTTATTTGAATGAGTTTGATAGTAGTCAAACGAATTCAAGGGTGGGTTGTGTGGTCTCTTGTTTGGTTTTGGTTTCGCTTTAAACATTAGATACAGATGTTTCAATCGCGAGTTTACAATGTGATTTATGCGATCATAGGTTTATACTTGATTAAATTTATTTGGAGTGCATTTAGAAGGTTCTAGAGTCAAAACCCCGTAGTATTTACGGTTGTTACGGGAATTAAACCTTTCATTCAATATCTATTTCTATTTAATGTTTTAGTATACGTAGTTCATTTTACATGTATTATGTTAACCTTTCGTGAATATTTGGATGCAAAAATAGGGGCTTGCACTATTTGAAGTGAAAGATAAGTAGATCAAATGGAGTTGGGTGTGTGAGCTTGATTTAACTTCATATTCATTGATCGTACATTGAGTAAAATATTTCACATCTTATTACTATTATTCACCACTGTAATTTGATTCTCGATTCATATTGCGTTACCACTAGTGTCTTGATCTTGTTCCAACTTCTACGCTTGCGTTGACATATAATAAATTAATCTATGGGTAGAGAGTTGTCATTTTCAGTAATTTATTAGCTTTTCTAGGCAAGAGGGTTCGAAGGTGGTGGTATAGTGTTTTGGATGAGTTTGATAGGAGTCAATCGAATTCAAGGGTGGGTTGTGTGGTCTCTTGTTGGTTTTGGTTTCGCTTTAAACAATAGATACAGATGTTTCAATCGCGATTTTACAATGTGATTTATGCGATCATAGGCTTATATTTGATTAAATTTATTCGGAGTGTGTTTAGAAGGTTCTAGAGTCAAAACCTCATAGTATTTACGGTTGTTACGGGAATTAAACCTTTCATTCAATGTCTATTTCTATTTAATGTTTTAGTATACTTAGTTCATTTTACATGTATTATGTCAACCTTTCGCGAATATTTGGATGCAAAAATAGGTGCATGCACTATTTCAAGTGAAATATAACTAGATCTAAAAGAGTTAGTGTAATTTAATTCTTGATTCATATTGGGTTCCGACTAGTGTCTTGATCTCGTTCCATCTTCTACGCTTGCGTTGACATAATAAAGGTATGTATGGGTAGAGAGTTGTCATTTTCATTCATTTTATTAGCTTTTCTAGGAAAAATGATTCAAATATGATGGTTGAGTGTCTTGGATGAGTTTGATAGTAGTGAATCGAATTCAAGGGTGGGTTGTGTGGTCTCTTGTTTTGTTTTTGTTTCACTTTATACAATAGATTCAGATGTTTCAATCGCGATTTTACAATGTGATTTATGCGATCATGAGGCTTATACTTGATTAAATTAGTTCGGATGTGTTGAGAAGGTTCTAGAGTCAAAACCCGATAGTAAGGACGGTTGTTACGGGAATTAAACATTTCATTAAATAACTATTTCTATTTAATGTTTTAGTAGATGTAGGTCATATTACATGTATTATGTTAACCTTTCGTGAATATTTGGATGCAAAAATAGTTTCTTGCACTATTTCAAGTGAAAGATAAGTAGATCTAAATGAGTTGGGTCTGTGAGCTTGATTTAACTTCATATTCATTGATCGTACATTGAGTAAAATACTTGACATCTTATCACTATTATTCACAACTATAATTTAGTTCCTGATTCATATTGGGTTCCGACTAGTGTCTTCATCTCGTTCCATCTTCTACGCTTGCGTTGACACATAATAAAGGTATCTATGGGTAGAGAGTTGTCATTTTCATTCGTTTTATTTGCTTTTCTAGTGAAGAAGATTCAAAGATGGTGGTATAGTGTTTTGGATGAGTTTGATAGTAGTGAATCGAATTCAAGGGTGTGTTGTGTGGTCTGTTGTTTAGTTTTGATTTCGCTTTAAACAATAGATACATATGTTTCAATCTTGATTTTACAATGTGATTTATGCGATCGTTAGGCTTATACTTGATTAAATATCTTTTGGGGTGCGTTTAGAAGGTTCTAAAGTCAAAACCCCATAGTATTGACGGTTGTTACGGGAATTAACCCTTTCATTCAATAACTATTTCTATTTAATGTTTTAGTATAAGTAGTTCATTTTACATGTATTATGTCAACCTTTCGTGAATATTTAGATGCAAAAATAGGTGCTTGCACTATTTCAAGTGAAATATAAGTATATGTAAATGAGTTGGTCGTGTGAGCTTGATTTAACTTCATATTCATTCATCGTACATTGAGTAAAATACTTGATATCTTATCACTATTATTCACAACTGTAATTTGATTCTTGATTCATATTGGGTTCCGACTAGAGTCTTGATCACGTTCCATCTTCTACGCTTATGTTGACACATAATAAAGGTACCTATGGGTAGATACTTGTAATTTTCATTCATTTTCTTTGCTTTTCTAGTAAAGAAGGTTCAAATATCGTGGTAGAGTGTTTTGGATGAGTTTGATAGTAGTGAATTGAATTCAAGGGTGGGTTGCGTGGTCTCTTATTTGGTTTTGGTTTCTCTTTAAAGAATAGATATAGATGTTTCAATCACGATTATACAATGTGATTTATGAGATTATTATGCTTATACTTGATTAAATTTCTTCTGGGGTGTGTTTAGAAGGTTCTAGAGTCAAAACCCCATAGTATTGATGGTTGTTATGGGAACTAAACCTTTCATTCAATATTCATTTTACATGTATTATGTCAACCTTTCGCGAATATATGGAGGCAAAAATAGGTGCTTGCACTATTTCAAGTGAAAGATAAGTAGATCTAAATGAGTTGGGTGTGTGAGCTTGATTAAACTTTATATTCATTGATCATACATTGAGTAAAATATTTGACATCTTATTACTATTATACACCACTGTAATTTGATTCTCGATTCATATTGGGTTACGACTAGTGTCTTGATCTTGTTCCAACTTCTATGCTTGCGTTGACACATAATAAAGGTATCTATGGGTAGAGAGTTGTCATTTTCATTCGTTTTATTAGCCTTTCTGGGCAAGAGGGTTCCAAGATGGTGGTAGAGTGTTTTGGATGAGTTTAATAGTAGTCAATCGAATTCAAGGGTGGGTTGTGTGGTCTCTTGTTTGGTTTTGGTTTCGCTTTAAACAAAAGACACAGTTGTTTCAATCGCGATTTTACAAAGTTATTTATGCGATCATAGGCTTATACTTGATTAAATTTATTCGGAGTGTGTTTAGAAGGATCTAGAGTAAAAACCATATAGTATTTACGGTTGCTACGTGATTTAACCCTTTCATTCAATATCTATTTCTATTTAATGTTTTAGTACACGTAGTTCATTTTACATGTATTATGTCAACCTTTCGTGATTATTTGGAAGCAAAAATAGGTGCTTGTACAATTTCAAGTGAAATATAAGTAGATCTAAAAGAGTTAGGGTAATTTAATTCTTGATTCATATTGGGTTCCGACTAGTGTCTTGATCTCGTTCCATCTTCTACGCTTGCGTTGACACATAATAAGGGTATCTATGGGTAGAGAGTTGTCATTTTCATTCATTTTATTAGCTTTTCTAGGAAAAATGGTTCAAATATGGTGGTTAAGTGTCTTGGATGAGTTTGATAGTAGTGAATCGAATTCAAGGGTGGGTTGTGTGGTCTCTTGTTTGGTTATGGTTTCGCTTTAGACAATAGATTCAGATGTTTCAATCGCGATTTTACAATGTGATTTATGCGATCATGAGGCTTATACTTGATTAAATTAGTTCTGGGGTGTGTTGAGAAGTTTCTAGAGTCAAAACCCGATAGTAAGGACGGTTGTTACGGGAATTAAACATTTCATTCAATAACTATTTCTATTTAATGTTTTAGTATATGTAGGTCATATTACATGTATTATGTTAACCTTTCGCGAATATTTGGATGCAAAAATAGGTGCTTGCACTATTTCAAGTGAAAGATAAGCAGATCTAAATGAGTTGGGTGTGTGAGCTTGATTTAACTTCATATTCATTGATCGTACAATGAGTAAAATACTTGACATCTTATCACTATTATTCACAATTGTAATTTAGTTCTTGATTCATATTGGGTTCCGACTAGTGTCTTGATCTCGTTCCATCTTCTACACTTGCGTTGACACATAATAAAGGTATCTATGGGTAGAGAGTTGTCATTTTCATTCGTTTTATTTGCTTTTCTAGTGAAGAAGGTTCAAAGATGGTGGTATAGTGTTTTGGATGAGTTTGATAGTAGTGAATCGAATTCAAGAGTGTGTTGTGTGGTCTCTTGTTTGGTTTTGATTTCACTTTAAACAATAGATACAGATGTTTCAATCGCGATTTTACAATGTGATTTATGCGATCATTAGGCTTATACTTGATTAAATTTCGTTAGGGTTGCGTTTAGAAGGTTCTAGAGTCAAAACCCCATAGTTTTTTGACGGTTGTTATGGGAATTAAACCTTTCATTCAATATCTATTTCTATTTAATGTTTTAGTATACGTAGTTCATTTTACATGTATTATGTTAACCTTTCGCGAATATTTGATTGGAAAAATAGGTGCTTGCACTATTTCAAGTGAAATATAAGTATATCTAAATGAGTGAGGGGTGTGAGCTTTATGTAACTTCATATTCATTGATCGTACATTGAGTAAAATACTTGATATCTTATCACTATTATTCACAACTGTAATATGATTCTCCATTCATATTGGGTTCCGACTAGAGTCTTGATCACGTTCCATCTTTTACGCTTATGTTGACCCATAATAAAGGTACCTATGGGTAGAGTGTTTTGGATGAGATTGATAGTAGTCAATCGAATTCAAGGGTGGGTAGTGTGGTCTTTTGTTTGGTTTTGGTTTCGCTTTAAACAATAGATACAGATGTTTCAATCGCGATTTTACAATGTGATTTATGCGATCATTAGGCTTATACTTGATTAAATTCTTTTGGGGTGTGTTTAGAAGGTTCTAAAGTCAAAACCCCATACTATTGACGGTTGTAACGGAAATTAAACCTTTCATTCAATAACTATTTCTATTTAATGTTGTAGTAAACGTAGTTCATTTTACATGTATTATGTCAACCTTTCTCGAATATTTGGATGCAAAAATAGGTGCTTGCACTATTTCAAGTGAAAGATAAGTAGATCTAAATGAGTTGGGTGTGTGAGCTTGATTTAAACTCATATTCATTGATCGTACATTGAGTAAAATATTTGACATCTTATTACTATTATTCACCACTGTAATTTGATTCTCGATTCATATTGGGTTACGACAAAGTGTCTTGATCTTGTTCCAACTTCTACGCTTGCGTTGACACATAATAAAGGTATGTATGGGTAGAGAGTTGTCATTTTCATTCGTTTTATTAGCCTTTCTGGGCAAGAGGGTTCCAAGATGGTGGTAGAGTGTTTTGGATGAGTTTGATAGTACTCAATAGAATTCAAGGGTGGGTTGTGTGGTCTCTTGTTTGGTTTTGGTTTCTGTGACATCCGGTAAATTTCCGTTACCAAACTCCGTTAGTTCCGTTAAGTCTTGTATACACGTGTCGTGAGCACACACTAGTTGTCGTTGAACGTTGGTGACCTAATAATAATGAATAATGTTAATTTGTTGTGAATCTAAGTGATTATGTGAGTATTGGGTTATGTTTATGTGTTTACACATTTATAAACGATTAATTAAAGAATTTATCGCGTAACGCGGAAACGTGTCTATTTGTTCGTATGTCTTGTGTTTTTGCAAAGATAAATTATGTAATGAATTTTATAAGTTTATATCTTTATATTATGAAGTTAAAAACACTTTACAAAGAGTTTAAAGCTTAGTTTTTACAAAATACCATAACACAAGGGTTTAAAGGGTAATATGTAAATTAAATTAATTAAAACAAACCCTAGCCTCCTAAACACCACCCATCGGCCGCGACTTCACCTTCATCCCTCTCCCCACTTCGAATTCAGCCAAGAACAAGCAATTTCGTGTGGTTTTGATTCGATTACAAGTTATACAACACTTAGGAAGCATCGATTTCAAGCAATTACAAGTTTAAAGGTTAGTTTTTGCGAGTTTTTGTGAAGGGTTCATTATGGCCGAACCCTAATTCGTAAATGGTCCTTGTTGGGTCGAATTGGTTGTTGTTTGATGATGTTAACATGTTAGTTAGATTGTATACATGTTAGTTAACGTCGATTATGCAAGAATTCTATGTTTTTAGTGGATTGATCATGAAATTGGTTTTGAAGCAAACCCTAATTCGGGATTATTGTGATTGTGCATGATGGATGATTGTTTGATGAATGCTTGATGATTATTGGGTTGTATGAATGTTAGAATACGTTGATTATGCAAGAAAGTTGGGATTTTGATGCATTGTTCATAGGTTACTAAGAATAGTAACTTTATTTTGCATGTAGTAGTGATCTAGTGATGGATTGATATTATGGATGGGTTCATGATGATAATTAGATGTTAGATTGATGTTATGAATGCTAGAAATCTTTAATTTGATGATGTTGATCATAGCTTGCCAAAAGTAGAAACTTTTGTTTATGAAGATTGTTAGATTGAGATGTTAAGTGTTGTTGATCATGTCTAGATGTTAGTATGAGCTTGATTGGTATATTATTGATGAATTCATGTATGCTTTGGATGTTTGATAGATTTTGGGATATTCTTTCCCAAAAGGGAAACTTTATTTGTGTAAACGTTGAAGTATGATGTTATGATCATGTTTGGGATGATAGGAACTTGCTATTATGTTCAAGGATGGATTCTAGTGTGATATAACGTGTTAAATTAGTTGTATGGCATGTTTGGATAATCATGGGTGATAATTGGAATTGGTAATCATGTATGGTTTGGATGTTGTGTAGTAGTAGGACATCATGCTTGGGTCTGGTAATTGATTGTTGTGATGTTGTGAATGCAATGTATATGCTTAAAGAATTTGGTTATGATCATTATACACACGTGCGGATCTGAGGCCCCTACTTAGTAGGATTGGCAGGGTTTAGGATGTGAAGTCGTGAGTGGCTTCACATGGCATGTGATGAATGGTTGAACCTTGTATGACATGTTAGTTGTATTGTAGCTAGTGGTTATGTTAATGTGCTAGATTCGCATGACTTGTATAGTACTTGATTGTATGAAGATCTATGTGATACACCTGGTTGATATAGCATATGTATGATACTATTTGAATGTTAATCATGTATGTTGTATGTGTTCATTGGCTTTATTTGAACTATAACCCATAATGTCACCAACGGGTCAAACGGGTCAACTAGGTCAAACGTGTCTATTTGTCTGGAAGCTTGAGTCTTTGATTTTGGTATGGTTAGGGTTTCACATGTCTTTTATTTACACGTACTTATGTACTCACATGATCTAGGTAACCTGTGAAGGTTGGCTATCCTCTCGTTTCTCAAAATAAACCCTAAGTACCTTTGCATACATCAGGTGAGTTCATGCCCCACTCTTTACTTAATCTCTTTTGGGGGAGATAGCATACTGGTATTTATACGAACGCTTTTATTATTTAAGTTGTGTATAATATTAATATAGTGTTGTTTACCATGGGAAAAGTCCTCACACTTTTGAATTGTTAATATTTAATAGCGGGGAAACTTGGGTAGTACTACTGGGTCTGACGAGCCCCACCTGTGTGACTCGAGGTCAACCGGGTGCAATTTGTCCTATTGAACATTGTCACGACATGGTAAGTCGTGACAGGAGGCAACAACTATCACAGTCAGCTTCAATTGCAAAATCACTATGTATTAATATTTACTGATAATAGACTAGCTATCTATTACCATACACTACTTATATTTATCGCAACTGTTTACATGTTTATTGAACTCAAACTCTTGAACTCACCAACCTATGTGTTGACATTTTAGTATGCTTTTCTCAGGTCCTTAGCTTGCTTGCCATAGGAGCACTGCACGGTTCACTGCATTTTAAGACACTTTGCTTCAAGACAATTTGACATTTTAATAATTATAGTTTACTCTTTGGTTTGGCACTTGTTTTGCCATGGTTATACTTTATTGACTTGGGTTGTTTTCAAAAACGCTTCCGCATTGTTTAAAGTTGGTATTTTGGTTAATTATGTTTAAATTATGGCATTTAGAGTCGTTCTGAGTAACTATTGACTGTGATCCTGGTTTGTTCACACGCCTCGCGGTAAAACTCCGCAAGTGGATTTTGAGGGTGTGACAGTTTCGCTTTAAACAATAGATACAGATGTTTCAATCGCGATTTTACAATGTTATTTATGCAATCATAGGTTTATACTTGATTCAATATATTCGGAGTGTGTTTAGAAGGTTCTAGAGTGAAAACCAGTTCATTTTACATGTATTATCTCAACCTTTCTCGAATATTTGGATGCAAAAATAGGTGCTTACACTATTTCAAGTGAAATATAAGTAGATCTAAAAGAGTTAGTGTAATTTAATTCTCGATTCATATTGGGTTCCGACTAGTGTCTTGATCTCGTTCCATCTTCTACGCTTGCGTTGACACATAATAAAGGTATCTATGGGTAGAGAGTTGTCATTTTCATTCATTTTATTAGCATTTCTAGGAAACATGGTTCAAATATGGTGGTTGAGTGTCTTGGATGAGTCTGATAGTAGTGAATCGAATTCAAGGGTGGGTTGTGTGGTCTCTTGTTTGGTTTTGGTTTCACTTTAGACAATAGATTCAGATGTTTCAATCGTGATTTTACAATGTGATTTATGTGATCACGAGGCTTATAATTGATTAAATTAGTTCTAGGGTGTGTGAGAAGGTTCTAGAGACGGTTGTTACGGGAATTAAACATTTCATTAAATAACTATTTCTATTTAATGTTTTAGTATATGTAGGTCATATTACATGTATTATGTTAACCTTTCGCGAATATTTGGATGCAAAAATAGGTGCTTGCACTATTTCAAGTGAAAGATAAGTAGATCTAAATGAGTTGGGTCTGTGAGCTTGATTTAACTTCATATTCATTGATCGTACATTGAGTAAAATACTTGACATCTTATCACTATTATTCACAACTATAATTTAGTTCCTGATTCTATTGGGTTCCGACTAGTGTCTTGATCTCGTTCCATCTTCTACGCTTGCGTTGACACATAATAAAGCTATCTATGGGTAGAGAGTTGTCATTTTCATTCGTTTTATTTTCTTTTCTAGTGAAGAAGGTTCTGACGAGCCCCACCTGTGTGACTCGAGGTCAACCGGGTGCAATTTGTCCTATTGAACATTGTCACGACATGGTAAGTCGTGACAGGAGGCAACAACTATCACAGTCAGCTTCAATTGCAAAATCACTATGTATTAATATTTACTGATAATAGACTAGCTATCTATTACCATACACTACTTATATTTATCGCAACTGTTTACATGTTTATTGAACTCAAACTCTTGAACTCACCAACCTATGTGTGACATTTTAGTATGCTTTTCTCAGGTCCTTAGCTTGCTTGCCATAGGAGCACTGCACGGTTCACTGCATTTTAAGACACTTTGCTTCAAGACAATTTGACATTTTAATAATTATAGTTTACTCTTTGGTTTGGCACTTGTTTTGCCATGGTTATACTTTATTGACTTGGGTTGTTTTCAAAAACGCTTCCGCATTGTTTAAAGTTGGTATTTTGGTTAATTATGTTTAAATTATGGCATTTAGAGTCGTTCTGAGTAACTATTGACTGTGATCCTGGTTTGTTCACACGCCTCGCGGTAAAACTCCGCAAGTGGATTTTGAGGGTGTGACAGATTGGTATCAGAGCCATTGGTTATAGGGAACTAGGTTGCATACACACTAGACTATAACCGCACACAGTTAATTAGTTACCTGTGCCTTACTCTCATCTACTGTATACTCATTGGCATACACGTCACACTCTCTGCAGCATGGCATCGTCTTCAAGAGCTCCGAGTAAATGACCCGAATCACCTACACGATCTGAATCCCCACCTCCCGCACCTGTACCTGATGATGGATTCGATTGGCCCCGACTGGCTTATCCCCGAGAGGAGATTGACTGGGATCAACCATTCGCATTGATGAAGCGTGACCCTCCGCGTGACTGGCGTTCTTATCCTAGGTTTGTTGACCATATCATGTTTAGGGAACGCGTACCTTTCCTAAAGCCAAGGACTAGGAACAATGCCAATCAACCCATGCTTTCACTCCCACGAACGGCGCAGTCCAACGAGCAACTGATTGCTGCACTAATGGTTGCACTGGATACTGAACAACATCGTGTGAGACGACTCACGGGTGATGTCTGTGCACTACAGCAAGAGGTGTACAACCTGAGACACCAATTAGACGAACTCAAGGAAGAACACGGGAAGACGCTGAACGGTTGTCACCATATGCAAGATGGTGTTATGGCACTCCACGGACGCGTGACTGCTCGTGAACAGCGGGACGCCATAGCCGATAATAGGATTGCCACTCTAGAAGCTCAACTAGCAGCACTCCAGATTGCTATAGCTCCTGCTCCTGCCGCAGACTCTGAGGATGAGGAGGATCCCGAGGAGGGACCCGAGGAAGAGGAACCGGCAGAGATGGAGGATGATAGTGATGGGTCAGACATTGTCGATTGATTTCTTTATATGACTTAGACTACGTAGTGTTTTCTTTTTGAAACCTATGTGGGAAGGGTTGTTTCCCCACACGAACGACAAAACTTCAATTTTGACATTGCTAAGTACATTGTGACTTATTGCAATTTATTTACTTTGGTTATTATTTTTGTTAAGAATTTTGTGGTTGTGATGATATGTTATTTCTTTCATTTACTGTTTACTACGCTTCAATGAGTTAAATGTGTATGATGTTACTCATTATTGTATTGTGAATATAAAGTGAAAAGAATGGACGCTCGTGGACGTGGACGTGGACGTGGTCGTGGACGTGGACGTGGTCGTGGACGTGGACGTGGACGTGGCACCGGAGAACAGGGTGGTGGTGCTATTAACATGACTCCTGCGGAATTGGCTGCTCTAATTAACGAGCATGTGCAGGCGGCAGTGGCTGCTGCCCACACGGGTCAGCCAGCAGGTAAACAATGACAGAAAAACAAATCTGATATCCTTTATAACTGTAGGGGATGTTTGATTAATGTGTGTTGTGTTAAAACAGGACCACCAGTGTGTACATACAAGTCCTTCATGGACTGTAAACCACACACCTACAGCGGTACAGAGGGTGCTGTAGGGCTTGTACGCTGGTTTGAGAAGACTGAGTCCGTTTTCTCCTAATGTAACTGTCCACCGGCGGATCAAGTAAAGTATGCCACCGGGACTTTGGAGGGTGCTGCCCTGTCTTGGTGGAACGCGCAAGTCCAGATGCTTGGACAAGCGATGGCAAATGGACTCCCCTGGAATGAGTTCAAGGATATGATGATCGAGGAGTACTGTCCTCGAAACGAGGTGCAAAAGTTGGAGATGGAATTCTGGTAGCTTAAGATGAAGGGTTCAAAAATTGAGGCTTATACGACCCGTACTCATGAGCTGGCTACATTGTGTCTAGGAATGGTTAATGAGACACATAAGAGAATCGAGCACTACATACGAGGATTGGTGCCTGAAATCCAAAGTATGGTAACAGCTTCTAACCCGACTACGATTCAGCAGGCCATCCAAATTGCCCATAGACTTACTGATCAGGCGGTAGAGCAAGGGCGGTTACCCAAACGGGGCGCTGTGGTGAGCGTGCCCGACAACAAAAGAAGTGGGATGCTCCCAGCAACAGCAATAACAAATCATCATCATCATCGTCTGGCGATCAACAACAATATCAACAGCAGCAACAGCCAGTTCAGCAGCAGCAGCGGCGGTTCGATAATAACCGCAATTTCAACCAAACTGCCCCAAATAACCAAGGACCCAGCGGTTACGGCGGCAGACATCCCAAATGCCACGGTGTAACTACCACCATGTGGGACGGTGTGATAACTTCAAGTGTCAACGTTGTGGAAAGATTGGACACGCTGTGAAGGATTGCCGTGGTGAACTAATGAAGAGGCCACAACAATCTCAAGAAACCCCCAAGGGTTGTTTTGAGTGTGGGAAAGAAGGCATTACAAACGAAACTGCCCACAACTAAGAAGGAACGGAAATGGCAAAAACAACAACAACAACACCAACAATCATGGGAACAACAACAACAATGGCAATAATAACAACAATGGTGGAAATGGCACTGGCAATGGCGGCAATAGAGATGGAGCCAAAGGAAGAGCCTTCGTCATTGGCTCAGGTGAGGCTCTAAATGATCCCACAACTGTTACTGGTAGATTCCCTGTAAATGGTTGCTTTGCTACGGTATTATTTGATACTGGAGCCGATAGGAGTTTTGTGTCCTTAAAATTCTGTAGTCTTTTAAGTGATATACCCTCTGCTTTAGAATCTAAGTACACTGTGGAATTAGCCGACGGTAAGCAAATCCATGTAACGCATATCCTTAAAGACTGTAGGATAGAACTTGCTGGTCATATTTTCGCTATAGATCTCATGCCTGTTACGTTGGGGAGTTTTGATGTTGTGATAGGCATGGATTGGCTCTCTAGCAAGCAAGCAGAAGTCATATGTCACGAGAAGATTATACGAATCCCGGTTGGTGATCAAATTCTTACCGTCAAAGGTGATAGGAGTGGTGCTGTGATAGGCATCATCTCGTATATGAAAGCTCAAAAGTTGTTACGGAAGGGCCGCGTGGCTATCCTAGCACTTGTAACCGATAAGCAAAAGGAAGAAAAGAGAATGGAGGATATTCCTGTAGTACGCGACTTTCCGGAGGTGTTCCCAGAAGATCTTCCTGGATTACCACCGCACCGTCAAGTGGAATTCCAGATTGAGTTGACTCCCGGCGCAGCTCCGATTGCTAGAGCACCTTATCGATTAGCACCAAACGAACTACAGGAGTTGTCGTCACAACTTCAGGAGCTTTTGGATAAGGGCTTTATTCGACCTAGTACATCACCTTGGGGAGCTCCTGTACTCTTTGTTAAGAAGAAGGATGGCACATTCCGGATGTGCATTGATTATCGTGAGTTAAATAAAGTAACAGTCAAGAACCGATACCCTTACCTCGTATCGACGACTTGTTCGATCAGCTTCAAGGATCAAGCTATTACTCAAAGATTGACTTGAGATCTGGTTATCATCAACTCAGAGTTCGAGAAGAAGACATTCCCAAGACTGCATTTCGTACTCGTTATGGTCATTATGAGTTCTTGGTCATGCCTTTTGGGTTGACTAATGCACCTGCTGTGTTCATGGACCTCATGAACCGCGTGTGCAAACCTTATCTAGATCAGTTTGTCATTGTGTTCATCGATGATATACTGATATACTCTAGGACCAAGGAGGAGCATGAAGAGCACTTACGAATAATCTTGGAACTGTTGAAAAATGAGCAGCTATATGCTAAACTCTCAAAGTGTGATTTTTGGATAAGAGAGGTACAATTCCTAGGTCACATTGTTAATGAGAAAGGAATACACGTTGATCCTGCCAAAATTGAGGCGATAAAGAATTGGACTACACCCAAAACGCCAAGCGAGATAAGGCAATTTCTTGGATTAGCAGGATATTACCGCCGATTCATAGAGGGATTTTCTAAGATCGCACAACCTCTCACAGCCTTGACTCACAAAGGAACGACATACAAATGGGCTGAGAGTCAAGAATCAGCTTTCCAATTATTAAAACAAAAACTTTGTACTGCCCCGATATTAGCATTACCAGAGGGAACAGATGACTTTGTGGTGTATTGCGATGCATCCATTCAAGGATTGGGTTGTGTCTTGATGCAACGAGACAAGGTGATAGCTTACGCCTCGAGACAACTAAAGGTTCACGAGAAGAACTATACTACCCATGACTTAGAATTGGGCGCAGTAGTTTTTGCCTTAAAGATCTGGAGACATTATTTGTACGGTACCAAGTGCACAATCTACACCGATCACAAGAGTCTTCAACATATCTTTGAGCAAAAAAGTTGAATATGAGGCAGCGACGTTGGGTGGAACTACTAAATGATTATGATTGCGCAATTAAGTATCATCCGGGAAAGGCGAACGTAGTTGCCGATGCTTTAAGCAGGAAGGAAACAGCTAAACCCCGACGGGTGCGAGCTTTACAGCTTACTATCAGTACCCAACTGCCCGAACAAGTTAAGGAGGCACAAATGGAAGCTTTAAAGGTGGAAAATATTGGTTCTGAATGTTAAGGGGAATGGATAAGCAGCTAGTGATGAAAGAGGATGGAATTCGGTATTTCATGGATAGACTTTGGGTGCCTGTTCATGGAAATCTGAGAGATTTAGTTATGAGCGAGGCACACAAATCTAAGTATTCTATACATCCTGGATCCGACAAGATGTATCATGACCTAAAGGCTCACTATTGGTGGCCTAACATGAAAGCGGATGTAGCTACGTATGTGAGCAAGTGTTTAACCTGCTCGAAGGTGAAAGTGGAATATCAAAAACCATCCAGACTATTACAACAACCCGAGATTCCAATGTGGAAATGGGAACAAATCTCCATGGATTTTATTACTAAGCTACCCTGAACTAGTACTGGTTGTGACACGATATGGGTTATTGTGGATCGATTGACAAAGTCTGCTCATTTCCTTGCAATAAAGGAAACCGACAAGATGGAGAAGTTAACTCGCCTGTACCTCAAGGAGATCGTTTCGAGACACGGGGTACCGATCTCAACTATCTCTGACCGTGACGCTCGTTTCACGTCACATTTCTGGCAATCATTGTAGAAATCTTGGGTACACGTTTGGATATGAGTACTGCATATCATCCACAGACGGATGGTCAGAGTGAACGTACTATACAGACGTTGGAGGATATGCTACGTGCTTGTGTGATTGACTTCGGGAATAACTGGGAAATTCACCTGCCATTGGTGGAGTTTTCTTATAACAACAGTTATCACACTAGTACAAGCAGCACCTTTCGAGGCGTTGTACGGGAGAAAATGTCGATCACCGGTTTGCTGGGCAGAAATTGGTGATAGTCAGATAACAGGTCCCGAGTTAATTCATGAGACGACTGAGAAAATTATACAGATACGGAACCGTATGGCTGCAGCACGAGATAGGCAAAAGTTATGCTGACAAGAGACGGAACCCTTAGAGTTTCAGGTTGGTGACAAGGTTTTGTTGAAAGTCTCACCATGGAAAGGCGTAGTTCGGTTTGGTAAACGAGGGAAACTAAATCCGAGGTACGTTGGACCATTTGAGATAGTGGAAAGAGTAGGTCCAGTAGCCTATCGATTAGCCCTACCTGATTCGCTGAGCGGAATTCATGATGTATTTCACGTGTCAAACTTGAAGAAGTGCATAACTGATGAAACGACGGTCGTACCACTAGAAGAAATTCAGTGGATGAACAATTGCGTTTTATTGAGAACCAGTGGAGGTGATGGACCGTGAGGTGAAAACACTTAAGCAGAGCAAGATACCTATTGTTAAAATCCGTTGGAATTCGCGACGTGGACCGGAATTCACATGGGAACGGGAAGATCAAATGAAGCTTAAGTACCCTCAATTATTCGAAGGAACGATGCCAGCAGACGAAGGTATTGATTTAAATTTCGGGACGAAATTTCTTTCAACATGGGGATGATGTGACAACTCATCCAAAACTCACACGATTTCGATTTCTGTGTGCCAATGCAGTAGACCAGTGATGGAAACCAGTGATGGAACACTCTCACCATGTAACGCAATTTTCGGGACGAAAATTCTTTCAACATGGGGATAATGTGACATCCGGTAAATTTCCGTTACCAAACTCCGTTAGTTCCGTTAAGTCTTGTATACACGTGTCGTAAGCACACACTAGTTGTCGTTAACGTTGGTGACCTAATAATAATGAATAATGTTAATTTGTTGTGAATCTAAGTGATTATGTGAGTATTGGGTTATGTTTATGTGTTTACACATTTATAAATGATTAATTAAGAATTATCGCGTAACGCGGAAACGTGTCTATTTGTTCGTATGTCTTGTGTTTTTGCAAAGATAAATTATGTAATGAATTTTATAAGTTTATATCTTTATATTATGAAGTTAAAAACACTTTACAAAGAGTTTAAAGCTTAGTTTTTACAAAATACCAAAACACAAGGGTTTAAAGGGTAATATGTAAATTAATTTATTAAAACAAACCCTAGCCTCCTAAACACCACCATCGGCCGCGACTTCCTTCATCCTCTCCCCACTTCGAATTCAGCCAAGAACAAGCAATTTCATGTGGTTTTGATTCGATTACAAGTTATACAACACTTAGGAAGCATCGATTTCAAGCAATTACAAGTTTAAAGGTTAGTTTTTGCGAGTTTTTGTGAGGGTTCATTATCGCCGAACCCTAATTCGTAAATTGGTCCTTGTTGGGTCGAATTGGTTGTTGTTTGATGATTTTAACATGTTAGTTAGATTGTATACATGTTAGTTAACGTCGATTATGCAAGAATTCTATGTTTTTAGTGGATTGATCATGAATTGGTTTTGAAGCAAACCCTAATTCGGGATTATTGTGATTGTGCATGATGGATGATTGTTTGATGAATGCTTGATGATTATTGGTTGTATGAATGTTAGAATACGTTGATTATGCAAGAAAGTTGGGATTTTGATGCATTGTTCATAGGTTACTAAGAATAGTAACTTTATTTTGCATGTAGTAGTGATCTAGTGATGGATTGATATTATGGATGGGTTCATGATGATAATTAGATGTTAGATTGATGTTATGAATGCTAGAAATCTTTAATTTGATGATGTTGATCATAGCTTGCCAAAAGTAGAAACTTTTGTTTATGAAGATTGTTAGATTGAGATGTTTAAGTGTTGTTGATCATGTCTAGATGTTAGTATGAGCTTGATTGGTATATTATTGATGAATTCATGTATGCTTTGGATGTTGATAGATTTTGGGATTTCTTTCCCAAAAGGGAAACTTTATTTGTGTAAACGTTGAAGTATGATGTTATGATCATGTTTGGGATGATAGGAACTTGCTATTATGTTCAAGGATGGATTCTAGTGTGATAGAACGTGTTAAATTAGTTGTATGGCATGTTTGGATAATCATGGGTGATAATTGGAATTGGTAATCATGTATGGTTTGGATGTTGTGTAGTAGTAGGACATCATGCTTTGGTCTGGTAATTGATTGTTGTGATGTTGTGAATGCAATGTATATGCTTAAAGAATTTGGTTATGTGATCATTATACACATGCGGATCTGAGGCCCCTACTTAGTAGGATTGGCAGGGTTTAGGATGTGAAGTCGTGAGTGGCTTCACATGGCATGTGATGAATGGTTGAACCTTGTATGACATGTTAGTTGTATTGTAGCTAGTGGTTATGTTAATGTGCTAGATTCGCATGACTTGTATAGTACTTGATTGTATGATGATCTATGTGATACACCTGGTTGATATAGCATACGTATGATACTATTTGAATGTTAATCATGTATGTTGTATGTGTTCATTGGCTTTATTTGAATATAACCCATAATGTCACCAACGGGTCAAACGGGTCAACTAGGTCAAACGTGTCTATTTGTCTGGAAGCTTGAGTCTTTGATTTTGGTATGGTTAGGGTTTCACATGTCTTTTATTTACACACTTATGTACTCACATGATCTAGGTAACCTGTGAAGGTTGGCTATCCTCTCGTTTCTCAAAATAAACCCTAAGTACCTTTGCATACATCAGGTGAGTTCATGCCCCACTCTTTACTTAATCTCTTTTGGGGGAGATAGCATACTGGTATTTATACGAACGCTTTTATTATTTAAGTTGTGTATAATATTAATATAGTGTTGTTTACCATGGGAAAAGTCCTCACACTTTTGAATTGTTAATATTTAATAGCGGGGAAACTTGGGTAGTACTACTGGGTCTGACGAGCCCCACCTGTGTGACTCGAGGTCAACTGGGTGCAATTTGTCCTATTGAACATTGTCACGACATGGTAAGTCGTGACAGGAGGCAACAACTATCACAGTCAGCTTCAATTGCAAAATCACTATGTATTAATATTTACTGATAATAGACTAGCTATCTATTACCATACACTGCTTATATTTATCGCAACTGTTTACATGTTTATTGAACTCAAACTCTTGAACTCACCAACCTATGTGTTGACATTTTAGTATGCTTTTCTCAGGTCCTTAGCTTGCTTGCCATAGGAGCACTGCACGGTTCACTGCATTTTAAGACACTTTGCTTCAAGACAATTTGACATTTTAATAATTATAGTTTACTCTTTGGTTTGGCACTTGTTTTGCCATGGTTATACTTTATTGACTTGGGTTGTTTTCAAAAACGCTTCCGCATTGTTTAAAGTTGGTATTTTGGTTATTATGTTTAAATTATGGCATTTAGAGTCGTTCTGAGTAACTATTGACTGTGATCCTGGTTTGTTCACACGCCTCGCGGTAAAACTCCGCATGGATTTTGAGGGTGTGACAGTTCGCTTTAACAATAGATACAGATGTTTCAATCGCGATTTTACAATGTTATTTATGCAATCATAGGTTATACTTGATTCAATATATTCGGAGTGTGTTTAGAAGTTCTAGAGTGAAAACCCCATAGTATTTACGGTGTTTACGGGAATTAAACCTTTCATTCAATATCTATTTCTATTTAATGTTTTAGTATACGTATTCATTTTACATGTATTATCTCAACCTTTCTCGAATATTTGGATGCAAAAATAGGTGCTTACACTATTTCAAGTGAATATAAGTAGATCTAAAAGAGTTAGTGTAATTTAATTCTCGATTCATATTGGGTTCCGACTAGTGTCTTGATCTCGTTCCATCTTCTACGCTTGGTTGACACATAATAAGGTATCTATGGGTAGAGAGTTGTCATTTTCATTCATTTTATTAGAATTTCTAGGAAACATGGTTCAAATATGGTGGTTGAGTGTCTTGGATGAGTCTGATAGTAGTGAATCGAATTCAAGGGTGGGTTGTGTGGTCTCTTGTTTGGTTTTGGTTTCACTTTAGACAATAGATTCAGATGTTTCAATCGTGATTTTACAATGTGATTTATGTGATCACGAGGCTTATAGTTGATTAAATTAGTTCTAGGGTGTGTTGAGAAGGTTCTAGAGTCAAAACCCGATAGTAAGGACGGTTGTTACGGGAATTAAACATTTCATTAAATAACTATTTCTATTTAATGTTTTAGTATATGTAGGTCATAAATGTATTATGTTAACCTTTCGCGAATATTTGGATGCAAAAATAGGTGCTTGCACTATTTCAAGTGAAAGATAAGTAGATCTAAATGAGTTGGGTCTGTAAGCTTGATTTAACTTCATATCATTGATCGTACATTGAGTAAAATACTTGACATCTTATCACTATTATTCACAACTATAATTTAGTTCCTGATTCATATTGGGTTCCGACTAGTGTCTTGATCTCGTTCCATCTTCTACGCTTGCGTTGACACATAATAAAGCTATCTATGGGTAGAGAGTTGTCATTTTCATTCGTTTTATTTTCTTTTCTAGTGAAGAAGGTTCAAAGATGGTGGTATAGTGTTTTGGATGAGTTTGATAGTAGTGAATCGATTTCAAGGGTGTGTTGTGTGGTCTCTTGTTTGGTTTTGATTTCGCTTTAATAATAGATACAGATGTTTCAATCGCGATTTTACAATGTGATTTATGCGATCATTAGGCTTATACTTGATTAAATTTCTTTTGGGTAGCGTTTAGAAGGTTCTAGAGTCAAAACCCCATAGTATTGACGGTTCTTACGGGAATTAAACCTTTCATTCAATATCTATTTCTATTTAATGCTTTAGTATATGTAGTTCATTTACATGTATTATGTTAACCTTTCGCGAATATTTGATTGCAAAAATAGGTGCTTCCACTATTTCAAGTGAAAGATAAGTAGATCTAAATGAGTTGGGTGTGTGAGCTTGATTTAACTTCATATTCATTCATCGTACATTGAGTAAAAGACTTCACATCTTATCACCATTATCTAAAACTGTAATTTGATTCTCGATTCATATTGGGTTCCGACTAGAGTCTTGAGCTCGTTCCATCTTCTACGCTTGTGTTGACACATAATAAAGGTACCTATGGGTAGAGAGTTGTCATTTTCATTCATTTTATTTGCTTTTCTAATAATGAAAGTTCAATACGGTGCTAGAGTGATTTGGATGAGCTTGTTAGTAGTGAATCGAATTCAAGGGTGGGTTGTGTGGTCTTTTGTTTGGCTTTGGTTTCGCTTTAAACAATAGATACAGATGTTTCAATCACGATTATACAATGTGATTTATGAGATCATTACGCTGATACTTGATTAAAATTCTTCTAGGGTGTGTTTAGAAGGTTCTAGAGTCAAAACCCCATAGTATTGATGGTTGTTACGGGAACTAAACCTTTCATTCAATATATATTTCTATTTAATGTTTTATTATACGTAGTTCATTTTACATGTATTATGTCAACCTTTCGCGAATATTTGGATGCAAAAATAGGTGCTTGCACTATTTCAAGTGAAAGATAAGTAGATCTAAATGAGTTGGGTGTGTGAGCTTGATTTAACTTCATATTCATTGATCGTACATTGAGTAAAATGTTTGACATCTTATTACTATTATTCACCACTGTAATTTGATTCTCGATTCGTATTGGTTTACGACAAAGTGTCTTGATCTTGTTCCCACTTCTACGCTTGCGTTAACACATAATAAAGGTATCTATGGGTAGAGAGTTGTCATTTCCATTCGTTTTATTAGATTTTCTAGGCAAGAGGGTTCCAAGATGGTGGTAGAGTGTTTTGGATGAGATTGATAGTAGTCAATCGAATTCAAGGTGGGTAGTGTGGTCTTTTGTTTGGTTTTGGTTTCGCTTTAAACAATAGATACAGATGTTTCAATCGCGATTTTACAATGTGATTTATGCGATCATTAGGCTTATACTTGATTAAATTTCTTTTGGGGTGTGTTTAGAAGGTTCTAAAGTCAAAACCCCATACTATTGACGGTTGTAACGGAAATTAAACCTTTCATTCAATAACTATTTCTATTTAATGTTGTAGTAAACGTAGTTCATTTTACATGTATTATGTCAACCTTTCTCGAATATTTGGATGCAAAAATAGGTGCTTGCACTATTTCAAGTGAAAGATAAGTAGATCTAAATGAGTTGGGTGTGTGAGCTTGATTTAAACTCATATTCATTGATCGTACATTGAGTAAAATATTTGACATCTTATTACTATTATTCACCACTGTATTTGATTCTCGATTCATATTGGGTTACGACAAAGTGTCTTGATCTTGTTCCAACTTCTACGCTTGCGTTAACGCATAATAAAGGTATCTATGGTAGAGACTTGTCGTTTCCATTCATTTTATTAGATTTTCTTGGCAAGGGGGTTCCAAGATGGCGGTAGAGTGTTTTGGATGAGTTTGATAGTACTCAATAGAATTCAAGGGTGGGTTGTGTGGTCTCTTGTTTGGTTTTGGTTTCTGTGACATCCGGTAAATTTCCGTTACCAAACTCCGTTAGTTCCGTTAAGTCTTGTATACACGTGTCGTGAGCACACACTAGTTGTCGTTGAACGTTGGTGACCTAATAATAATGAATAATGTTAATTTGTTGTGAATCTAAGTGATTATGTGAGTATTGGGTTATGTTTATGTGTTTACACATTTATAAACGATTAATTAAAGAATTTATCGCGTAACGCGGAAACGTGTCTATTTGTTCGTATGTCTTGTGTTTTTGCAAAGATAAATTATGTAATGAATTTTATAAGTTTATATCTTTATATTATGAAGTTAAAAACACTTTACAAAGAGTTTAAAGCTTAGTTTTTACAAAATACCATAACACAGGGTTTAAAGGGTAAATATGTAATTAAATTAATTAAAACAAACCCTAGCCTCCTAAACACCACCCATCGGCCGCGACTTCACCTTCATCCCTCTCCCCACTTCTAATTCAGCCAAGAACAAGCAATTTCGTGTGGTTTTGATTCGATTACAAGTTATACAACACTTAGAAGCATCGATTTCAAGCAATTACAAGTTTAAAGGTTAGTTTTTGCGAGTTTTTTGAAGGGTTCATTATGGCCGAACCCTAATTCGTAAATTGGTCCTTGTTGGGTCGAATTGGTTGTTGTTTGATGATGTTACATGTTAGTTAGATTGTATACATGTTAGTTAACGTCGATTATGCAAGAATTCTATGTTTTTAGTGGATTGATCATGAAATTGGTTTTGAAGCAAACCCTAATTCGGGATTATTGTGATTGTGCATGATGGATGATTGTTTGATGAATGCTTGATGATTATTGGGTTGTATGAATGTTAGAATACGTTGATTATGCAAGAAAGTTGGGATTTTGATGCATTGTTCATAGGTTACTAAGAATAGTAACTTTATTTTGCATGTAGTAGTGATCTAGTGATGGATTGATATTATGGATGGGTTCATGATGATAATTAGATGTTAGATTGATGTTATGAATGCTAGAAATCTTTAATTTGATGATGTTGATCATAGCTTGCCAAAAGTAGAAACTTTTGTTTATGAAGATTGTTAGATTGAGATGTTTAAGTGTTGTTGATCATGTCTAGATGTTAGTATGAGCTTGATTGGTATATTATTGATGAATTCATGTATGCTTTGGATGTTTGATAGATTTTGGGATATTCTTTCCAAAAGGGAAACTTTATTTGTGTAAACGTTGAAGTATGATGTTATGATCATGTTTGGGATGATAGGAACTTGCTATTATGTTCAAGGATGGATTCTAGTGTGATAGAACGTGTTAATTAGTTTATGGCATGTTTGGATAATCATGGGTGATAATTGGAATTGGTAATCATGTATGGTTTGGATGTTGTGTAGTAGTAGGACATCATGTTTGGGTCTGGTAATTGATTGTTGTGATGTTGTGAATGCAATGTATATGCTTAAAGAATTTGGTTATGATCATTATACACACGTGCGGATCTGAGGCCCCTACTTAGTAGGATTGGCAGGGTTTAGGATGTGAAGTCGTGAGTGGCTTCACATGGCATGTGATGAATGGTTGAACCTTGTATGACATGTTAGTTGTATTGTAGCTAGTGGTTATGTTAATGTGCTAGATTCGCATGACTTGTATAGTACTTGATTGTATGAAGATCTATGTGATACACCTGGTTGATATAGCATATGTATGATACTATTTGAATGTTAATCATGTATGTTATATGTGTTCATTGGCTTTATTTGAACTATAACCCATAATGTCACCAACGGGTCAAACGGGTCAACTAGGTCAAACGTGTCTATTTGTCTGGAAGCTTGAGTCTTTGATTTTGGTATGGTTAGGGTTTCACATGTCTTTTATTTACACGTACTTATGTACTCACATGATCTAGGTAACCTGTGAAGGTTGGCTATCCTCCCGTTTCTCAAAATAAACCCTAAGTACCTTTGCATACATCAGGTGAGTTCATGCCCCACTCTTTACTTAATCTATTTTGGGGGAGATAGCATACTAGTATTTATACGAACGCTTTTATTATTTAAGTTGTGTATAATATTAATATAGTGTTGTTTACCATGGGAAAAGTCCTCACACTTTTGAATTGTTAATATTTAATAGCGGGGAAACTTGGGTAGTACTACTGGGTCTGACGAGCCCCACCTGTGTGACTCGAGGTCAACCGGGTGCAATTTGTCCTATTGAACATTGTCACGACATGGTAAGTCGTGACAGGAGGCAACAACTATCACAGTCAGCTTCAATTGCAAAATCACTATGTATTAATATTTACTGATAATAGACTAGCTATCTATTACCATACACTGCTTATATTTATCGCAACTGTTTACATGTTTATTGAACTCAAACTCTTGAACTCACCAACCTATGTGTTGACATTTTAGTATGCTTTTCTCAGGTCCTTAGCTTGCTTGCCATAGGAGCACTGCACGGTTCACTGCATTTTAAGACACTTTGCTTCAAGACAATTTGACATTTTAATAATTATAGTTTACTCTTTGGTTTGGCACTTGTTTTGCCATTGTTATACTTTATTGACTTGGGTTGTTTTCAAAAACGCTTCCGCATTGTTTAAAGTTGGTATTTTGGTTAATTATGTTTAAATTATGGCATTTAGAGTCGTTCTGAGTAACTATTGACTGTGATCCTGGTTTGTTCACACGCCTCGCGCGTAAAACTCCGCAAGTGGATTTTGAGGGTGTGACAGTTTCGCTTTAAACAATAGATACAGATGTTTCAATCGTGATTTTACAATGTTATTTATGCAATCATAGGTTTATACTTGATTCAATATATTCGGAGTGTGTTTAGAAGGTTCTAGAGTGAAAACCCCATAGTATTTACGGTTGTTACGGGAATAAACCTTTCATTCAATATCTATTTCTATTAATGTTTTAGTATACGTAGTTCATTTTACATGTATTATCTCAACCTTTCTCGAATATTTGGATGCAAAAATAGGTGC
>JACCIX010000446.1:115000-179150 GCA_025506515.1 Flaveria trinervia | reverse complement strand
AGATCTCAGAAGTTCTACAAGAGGACTGGCAGGAAATTTCTAGGACTCTCTGGCAAAACCAAAGTTGGTTTTGACAAGAGTATGTTGAGGTGTCACAAATGCCAAAGGCTTGGACACTTTGCAAGAGAGTGTAGATCATCTGGATCTAACTCCTCTGCACCCTTTGTGACTTTTCCAAGCACTAGTCACAAAACGGGGGCAACCCTGCCTACTATTCACAACCTGCTTCGCCTGCTATTTTTTCCCCTCAGGGGCCAATGTCATATCCGTATCCCTGCTATTACATGCCTCAGCCAAATCCATGTCAAGTTCCTACTGCACAACAACAACAAGCATTACCTGAGCCTCTACCATCTTATTCACAACCTCATCACAGCTTTTTCACCCCTGGTAATGTTGACTGGAGCAGTTTACCAGATCTCTCTGGTACTGAGCAATTATTAACTGGTGATGGTCAACATGGTGGTGAACATCCTTTTGGGAATCTAGCTCTCATGGCCCTGGAATCTACTGAGGGTTCATGCTCCAATGCATCTTCTTCGCAGGTAACCCAGGTATCCTCTGAGGCTAAGGCCAAGCTTTGTTCTGAATCTTGCATAGATGCATTTGTCTCTATTAGAGAAGCAAATGTAGCTGCTGTAATATCAAAATCTAGAGCTTGAGCAAACTATTTCCAAAAGAAAAGCTGAATATGAGTCTGTCCTTAAGGACAAAGATGATGAGATTTATAAGCTTAAATGCCAATTAAATGATGAAAAGGCTAAGCTAGAGGTCATTCTTGAGAACCATAAGGAACTCAAAGAAAAACTTGCAGTTACCCAAGTTGAGTGTGACCGCTGGGTGTCATCCTGCAAGGGATTTGAAATGCTGCTCAGTAAGCAATCTGCTTCGAATGTGAAGTTTTGAATTGGTTATAACCATATTGCACCTCCAACAGATTTTACTCCAAAACCAATAGTAAAATCTGAAAGTGAAAGGAATTTCCAAACCACATTATCATGTGCATCATCCACAAGTGATCTCCCAAAATCACAAGATGAAATAAGGGTTGATACCTCAGCAAGTCAATGGCTGATGGGTTAACTACTGATAGCACATGAAGCTGAGTATTTCAGATGTTGTTCCTCAAAGTAACTTAGGTACTGAAAGGCAAGTTACAACAACTGAAAAGCATATCAAATCAGCTGAAATAAATGGATTAACAACTGCTGATAATAAACAGCTGAAGAACAACTCTTCAGTTGTTACATTCTTCAGTACTGAACAAAATTACTGAAAGGAGGAAAGTACTGAAGAGCACACCTTCAGTAGTTTCCACATCAGCAGTTGATCAATCCAAGATGAAGAACAAGCCATGTGAAATATGTGGTAAATTCAATCTCTTTCTGATGAATGTTGGTACAGAAAGGGTTCCAAACTCAACAGAGTTAAGCTCATTAAAATCCAGATGGATGAAATGAAAACTGAGTTTGAGACCAAGTTTGTACCGCATCATTCCATTGTGATAAACCCAAGCCTTCAACCAATTCAAAAAGAAGGATAAGGTTCATCACAAAACAGCTGATGGTGCTCCTCATATAAACATCAGACTAAGTCTGTTAATTTTAAGGAGGAAATGGTGGATCACAGGAACTCATCAAACACAAGTACTGATATGTCACAAGAGCTGAAAGCTTTGGCTACAAATCAGACACAACTTGTTAGATCTGAAAGCTTTGGCTACAAATCAGACACAACTTGTTATGATGGTTCAGCATTTGTTGGGGAGAGTTAACCAATTAGATGCACCTGTGATCAAATCACTGAAAAGGCATTCCAAGCCCAAATCCAAGAATCCATTTTAGCATCATCTCTTTCTTCAGCTGTTAATCATAAGAAACAAGTTATGGTTGCATCTTTGATGAAAACAGACCCCAACCAAAAAGGTTTGGGTCTCAAAATCTAACTAGTTTTCTTTTATGCAGGGTTCTTTAACATGCCAAAGGAGCATCTGGTATGTGGACAGTGGAGGATCAATGCATATGACTGGGAGCAGTTCTCTTCTATGACTACTCTCAAGGAAAGAAGGGATTTGTTTCATTTGGAAATGATGCCAGAGGTTACATCATTGGGAAAGGATATGTGTCTAATGGACAAATCCGGTTTGATGATTCAACCATATGGAGAATCTCAAGTATAATCTGCTAAGTGTCAGTCAGATGTGTGATAAAGGGCATGTTGCACTTTTCACAGCCAGAACTGCAGGATTCTGTCTTCCTAAGTTCTGAGGCTGATTGACAAGGTAATGGATGAAAATACTCTCCTGAAGGCCAACAGGATCAAGAGTGTGCTTTGGACTTGTCAAAGAAGATTTATTTGAAGGGTCCTCCATGCCTATTCTCCAAAGCCTCTCTTCAGGAATCTAAACTATGGCATAGAAGGCTGGGTCATGTCAATCTCAGAAACAAAGAATCAGCTGATCCATAATCTTTAGTGAGAGGTTTATCAATAAGGAGTTCCACTGTGATGAAGCCTCACTGCTTGTTTGAAAGGAAAACAACACAAAGTCTCATTCCCTCCCATTGAAGAACCTAAGTCCACTGCCTGCTTGCAGTTACTGCACATGGATCTATTTGGTCCTGTGAAGTGATGAGCATGGCAAAGAAGAAATACTGTCTGGTAATTGTGGATGATTACTCCAGATTCGTATGGACTTTCTTTCTACATTCAAAGGATGAGGTTTCAGAAGATTACAAACTTTGTGCTATATGTGAGAAGCAGTATTCCCTATCAGTCAAGTGTATAAGGAGTGACAATGGTACTGAATTAGAAACCATACACTTGATGATTTTTATCTTTCAAAAGGAATCAAAAGGTAGTTAGCATCCAAGGACTCCAGAACAAAATGGAGTATTGGAGAGAAAGAACAGGACTTTAATTGAAGCTGCAAGGTCCATGTTGGCTGACTCTGGTTTGCCTGTGACCTTTTGGGCTGAAGCTGTCAATACAGCTTGCTATGTGCAGAATAGAGTGTTAGTAAATCAGAGGTTGTTGAAGACTCCATATGAAGCTCTACATCATTTGGCTCCTTTGATTTCATTCTTCAGAGCCTTTGGATGTCCTTGTTTCATTCTCAACACAAAGGGTCAACTCCACAAATTTGATCCTAAGGTGGATGTAGGGTATCTGTAGGTTATTCATCCACTTGCAAGGCTTACAGAGTCTTCAACTGCAGAACAAAGATAGTTGAAGAAACCTTGCATGTGAAATTCAATGAATCTCCTAAGGATAAAATTCCACAAAACCCTATGGAGTTGTTTGATCTGGACATACTGCAATATGCTCCTTATCAAACTCCAGTTGTTGCAGATCATGTGGATAAACCATCTTCTGTAGCAAGTCTTCCACCTGGTGGTACTGAAGATGATGATGATATCAGTACTCACCTTTTCAAGTTCAGTGACCAACTGCCTGAGTCTGCTAAACTTGATGTCCTGTACCTTCAGCAGCTCCATCCACAACAAATGCTGATGAGATTTCTGATTCCTCTACATCGTTTGATTTGCCTTCTAATACTTGGTTTCAAGAATCTGAATCAACATCTGCTGATGCTGAACCGGCTACAACACTTGCACTGATCTTATTGTGCACCAAGAGCTGAAGAATCACCCCATGTCTCAAATCATTGGTGGTATCAATGCTGGCGTCTCAACCAGAAGTCAATTGTCTAACTTGTGCCTTTATGCTCTCTTCATCAGTCAGCAAGAGCCAAAGAACTATCATGTTGCTTTGAGAGACAATGGATGGGTGGAAGCCATGCAGCTTGAGCTACTTCAGTTCAAGAAACAGCAAGTGTGGGAACTGGTTCCTCTACCCCCAGGTAAGTGTGCAATAGGCACTAAATGGGTTTGTTAGGAACAAAACAGATGAAAATGGGCTTATTGTTAAGAACAAGGCCAGACTGGTTGTTCAGGGGTTTTCACAAGAAGAATGTATTGATTATGATGAGACCTTTGTCCCTGTAGCCAGACTGGAGGCAATTAGATTGTTCTTAGCCTATGCTGCATTCACAATTTTAAAGATTTTCAAATGGATGTTAAAAGTGCATTTTTATATGGTAAAATAAAAGAAGAAGTTTATGTATGTCAACCACCAGGTTTTGAGAATAATAAACATCTAGATTGGGTATACAAGCTTGATAAGGCTCTTTATGGTTGAAACAAGCTCTTAGAGCCTGGTATGAGACATTATCAAATTTTCTCTTTAAAATAATTTCACTAGAGGCTCCATAGATAAAACTTTATTCATTAAGAAGATGGATCAGCATAAGCTACTTGTTCAAATTTATGTTGATGATATTATTTTTACATCCTCTGATCCCCAGTTGTGTGATGACTTTACAAATTTAATGCATAAGAAGTTTGAAATGAGTGCAATGGGAGAATTACAGTTCTTTCTAGGATTGCAAATCAATCAAAAGGCTGATGGGACTTTCATTCATCAGTCTAAATATACAAAAGATCTTTTGAATAATTTTGATTTACAAAATTGTAAGCCCTGTTCTACTCCTATGTGCAACACCACACAACTGGATGTAGATTAGAAAGGTAAAGCTGTTGATGAAACCTTACAGATGTATGATTGGGTCCTTGATGTACTTAACAGCTTCTAGACCAGATATCATGTTTGCAACGTTGTTTGTGCTAGATTTCAGGCTGCTCCTATAGAGTCTCACTTGATTGCAGTCAAAAGGATCTTTAGATATCTGCAAGGTACACAATCTCTAGGTTTATGGTATTCCACGGACACTCTTGCAAATTGGTTGCTTTTTCTGATAGTGACTATGCAGGGTGTAAGTTAACCAGAAAGTCAACTTCTGGTGGATGTCATTTCTAGGCAATTGTTTGATTTCTTGGCAGAGTAAGAAACAAACATCTGTTGCTACATCCACTGCTGAAGCATAGTACATTGCTGCTGCAAGCTGTACTTCTCAGGTACTCTGGCTTCAGAACCAACTTTTGGATTATGGCATTACAGAGACTAAGACTCCATTATTAATGGATAGTGCTTTAGCTCTTTGCATTGTAAGAATCCTGTCCAGCACTCTAGGACCAAACATATAGAGATCAGACATCATTTTATTAGGGACTATTTTGGAAAAGGTCTGATTGATCCAAAGTTTGTGCCTAGTGTTGATGAGCTTGCAGACATTTTTACTAAGCCTTTGGATAGCTTGACTTTCCAAAACCAAGTGTTAAGGCTTGGTATGCTGCAGCTAGAATAAGTTATAACTACTGATGATCTCAGTAAATAAGTACTGATGATCATTTGTAACCATATCACAAATAAGTACTGATTCTGTTACAAGAACTGATACAGTCATAACTACTGATATAGTACAAACAGATAAGTACTGACGTCCTATGAAACAACTGAAAAACAGCCAAAAAGACTGATGAGTAAGTGTTGAGGACAGTATGAAACAGCTGAAAAGCTATGAATTGACGAAAACTACTGATGAGAATTTTCTCTTCAGTTGTTTCTAAAACTCTGCTTCACCTTAAACAACTGATGACAAAACCACGTCTTCAGTAGTTTCACAACTACTGATGACTAACACCACGTCGTCAGCTGTTTACAACACTGATGACAAAACCATGTCTTCAGTAGTTTCACAACTACTGATGACTAACACCACGTCGTCAGCTGTTTCCAACATCCGAAGCTAAAACCATGGTCTTCAGTAGTTTTATAACTACTGATGCCTACAACCAAGACTTCAGTTATTTCAACATCTGAAGGTTAATACCACATCATCAGTCGCTTAAAACTACTGATGACTCATACCAAACTCTTCAGTTGCTTTATAACCCATACCCTATAAATACTTTGTCTTATAGAGCTTCATCATCTCAAACCTAACGTTCAAAAACTCAGAACCTTCTCTCACATCAATGGCGAACATGAAGCTTAAACCACGACACAACTGTGTTGCTTACCTTACCAAATCATCCTTCTGGACAAAGTTTGATAATGCCATTGATCTAATGATCAACTCTCCATACAAAACGGCTTTCCTTCTAAATCCTACCATTCATGCCGAATCTCTCCATCAGTTCTGGACGAACGTCACCCTCATCACTGGGGAGAATGACACCGACTCTCTCCAGTCGTTCGTCAACAATCATCACGTGGTCATCACTCCAGAAATCCTTCGCCAAACCCTACAACTGGATGATGCCACTTTCCCCACTGGGTATCCAAGGGCACCACTGATCTATCATTTGCCCAACATGGATACCAGGGTAACCTTAGTGCCTCTACCATCCTGAAGAAACATTTCCATGATGCGGAACGACTAATTTTTCATATGGTGAATGTATGCTTAGCTCCTAAGACTTCTTCTTGGGATCAAATGTCACGAGCGGTGGCAGCAGGTATTATTCTCTATCCTTGACCAACAAAACTTAAATTTTTCTGAAATATTATTTCTTGAACTCAAGGATATCGCCTCCAAGCCTATAGCTAACCGATGGATATTATATCCTCGGTTCCTAATGGCCATTATAGTAAACCAGCTGAAAGCTGAGGGGCTTGTTGGCCTTGGAGTCCCTGCCACGGCTGTATTGCCTGAAGTATACTCCAGGCACAACTCAGACCAGTCACTCAAACTTGCTGCCAAACTGCGAAAACCCACGCAGCTGGAACCCACAGCCACCACCTCCAAATCCATTGTCCCCACCAAACCCAAACACAAGAAAGCCGAAAAGGCTACTTAGGGAAATGAGTCCCCTGAGGATGCCCCTACAACACAAACGTAGGTGATATCTACTGGTCATAACCCCCCAGTAGATACACGTACTCACTCACCCTCAACCGCTCAGATTTCCTCTCAACAGGAGCCTGTAGCAACCACCTCTGGGGCACCTATACATCTGGAACCTTCCTCACTTGAGGAGGTTGCCATTGAAACGCACCACTCTCCCCGGGTGCATACTGCCTTCACACCCTCTCCCACTGTAACCGCCCCCCAAAGTCCTACCATCATAATTGCCAAAGTACTGACTTAGTTGCACTCCTCACCTCCTCCCCAGATACCAATCAAAACTGGGATGGCCTCAACCATTGAGGGGAGGACCAAAGTGCTTTTGACACCCCACAGCACAAGGGTTACCATATTCAATCTCCAAGTGTGGAAACGGAGATTCGAATTTCTGGTGAGGCTGCCACTTCTCCTGCTTCAGCAAATGATCAGGATGAATTTGGTACTCCCATAAGACCTCAACAGAGGCAACTGCCGATGAAGGACATGGTCCTGAGGCAGGAAGTCCCCAGTACCATGACCAAGGGGCACATGCTACTACTGATCTACACTCAGAGCATGCTGATTCTATCAGGAGGTCAGGTGATTCAGTAAACACTGATGATGACCTGGGCTTCTTTTATGATGTTTTAGCCCAAAACACCATCCTCGAGGATGAGGTGAGCAGACTCAAAGAGCTGCTTGCCAACATTTCTCAGGATCAAAGACCATCTACCCCTCAAAACCCACAGATGGCACCTTCCTCTGAAGGTCTCCATACACAGAGCCACTCCAAAACACTCAGCCACCTGCCTCTGCTTCTGGCACTATTTCTCAGGGTCAGAACCCCCTGAGCAAATAGCTGCTATCTTTCAACATTCCTTACCTCTCATCACATCAACTATCACTGATATGGTGCTTAAAACCCTTGATGAGAGGCTTCCCTCAGTTATACAACCCTTGATAGAGGATGCTGTGAGCAAAAGGCTTTCTGACAATCAACCCCTTGCAACCAATGCAACCAAAAAGGGGGAGATTCAGTTAGTGAAAGCAAAAAGAAAGAGGATTGCAGATAGGAAAGAAACTGAGAAGGAGAAGGTGAAGGATGCTGACATGGAGAAAAGACTGAAAGTACCAAAGACTTTCATGTCACATACAAGAAAAGGAAGAATGTAAAGGAGACTGACTTAGAGACAATGGTGAAGAAGGCTGATGCCGAACACAGCCGATCAATGGATAACATCATGAGTTGTTTAGGCAAGGTCACGACACTGAAAAACTTGACTCAGAAATTAGAAGACTGGAGATTGAAGAAATCCAAGCTAGATGGGCAAGTTATGATGTGTTGGAAAGGGAAAGGCTAGAAATCATGATCAGATTCATAGCGAAGTATCTTGGTAGATCATTGATTGAGATCAAGGCATGGTCCAGGGACAGCATCTTGGCAATAACCACCAAGATCTGTTCGTCTGAAGTATACACCAAAGGATTGGTTATTGTAGCCTTAAACGAAGCTGGTGCTGGGAGCAGGACTGAACTAGTCAAGCAATCTAAAGCCGAACTCACATCCAGAATGCTAGAACAGCCTGTCAACATTCCCACACCTAAACCACCACAACCACAACCCACTAAACCAATTCCTTACCCACAATACCAGTAGCCGATGAAGTACCCCAGAAGAGGAAGAGAAGGGTACTGAGGCTAGAAGAAGATGATGAAGATAATGATGAAGATAAAGATAGGCTGCCACTCTCAGCTGTTATACAGTCGCCTAAGGCCACAAGTCACCTCCCAACAATTACTCCTGAAACTCAAAGACAAATTGTGAAAGTGAAGCTAGAAGAAGAAGAGCTTCATAAACAACATGATGAGGAATTTTTGAGGAGGGTTGACAAAGCATATGCTGCCACATCTTCAATCATCAACATGAAGAAGCATGCTCTCAGGTTATACACTCTTAAACATACATTTCAATATCAAAAGGAGAGAGTGAGGATTTGGCCTGATCCCAGGGTGTCTCATAGGATTCACAAGAAAAACATTCCACAGAGATACATTGGCCAAGTGAAGAAGATTGTAGATGAAGTGATCTCACTGGTCTTTGTAGTATGGGAAATCCTAGATGACTTCAAGAAAGCCTATAAAGCTAACCTGACCCCACAAAAGATGCTGGAAAATAAAATGGTGAAAAAGGGGTTAGTATATAAGAGGCTTGAGGAAGTTAGAAAGAATGAGCTCCAGTTGTTCTTAGAGGGTAATCACTCAGATGAATTTGCTTATAGAGTAATAACAACTGTGGAACTCAAAAATGGGAAACAGGTCAAATACCTATCTGAATATTATGGGCCAAAATCACTTTTTGAAGGAGGAGCTGAAGAGCTTACCATGGAGGAACAGATAACCTTCCTTGAGGCCTATACAAGGGAGTCATACAGACTCATTGTTGGGAAGTAGATCTCATGGATGGGGTAACAGTTCTGTGTCCAGTTTCCTAAGACAAAGTTCCCATTCATCCTTTGCCAAACAGATCATTGAGACTTCTTCCCAGGTCTGTGCTTATATGGGTCACTTCTGAGCTGATCTAGAAGACAAAAAGACCAAATCTTTCTGCCATAATAAGTGGGACATCTTCAATAAGTTTAGAGGTTTTGGCTGCATTGGTTTAGGGGGAGTTTGTTGGACCAAAAGAACCAATGAGCCTGATCAGAAAAACCTCTAAGTCCCACAGACATCACAACAACTGCTGAAGACTTGATCAGCTGTTTGACAAAGTGTGAAGACTTCAACTGCTGAAGACTAAAGTACTGAAGACTTCAACAGCTGAAGACCAAAGTCTGAAGATCAACAGCTGAAGACTAAAGTACTGAAGACTTCAACAGCTGAAGACTAAAGTACTGAAGACTTCAACAGCTGAAGACCAAAGTCTGAAGATCAATAGTTGAAGACTAAAGTACTGAAGATCAACAGCTGAAGTACAAAGACTGAAGACATCAGCTAATGACAACAGCTGAAGTTCAAGTACAAGTACTGAAGCCCTCAGAGTTTGTTACAACAGCTGAAGAAGCATTCTTCAGTTGTTGTGATGGTTTCCTTTCAGTAGTTTTCTTTTTTGTTTCAGTATTTGTAAAACGACTGAAGAGCATGTTCTACAGTCTTTGTAGTTTCAGTAGTTTCTTTTCAATAGTTGTAGTGACTGTTAACACTTAGTATTTTTGTAAGAAGATGTCAGCTGTTTTGACATCTTCAGTAGTTGTGTTAACTTTCAGTAGTCTGAATAATTCTGTTAGATGTCACTATCAAATGACATCAGCAGACGTCACATCTCCTATATAAGGAATGTTCCACCATGACATTCTTATATAAGGGATGATTGACCTGATTGTAAGTGTGACATTTTGCCACCACGAAAGCGCGTATTGAATGAAATATGTGATTTGCAGAATTCTTTCTATAATCGTTTGTTCTTACTTTGAATATCAACTGTATTCTTGTGAATTTTCTAATTCATTGTTTGATTTCCCCTGCAATACTCTCTAATCAATCAAACGTAGATCACTGATCCTAACAAAGGATCTTTAGATACTTGCAAGGAACTCAATCTCTAGGACTTTGGTATTCCAGTGGGCACTCTTGCAAATTAGTTGCTTTCTTTGATAGTGACTATGCAGGGTGTAAATTAACCAGAAAATCAACCTCTGGTGGATACCAATTTCTAGATAATTGTTTAGTTTCTTGGCAGAGTAAGAAACAAACTTCAGTTGCTACATCCACTGCTGAAGCAGAGTACATTGCTGCTGCAAGTTGTACATCTCAGGTACTCTGGCTTCAGATTCAATTACTGGATTATGACATTACAGAGACTAAGAATCCTTTATTGATGGATAGTGCTTTAGCTCTTTGTATTGTTAAGAATCCTGTCCAGCGTTCTAGGACCAAACATATTGAGATCAGACATCATTTTATCAGGGATTGTTATGAAAAAGGTCTGATTGATCCAAAGTTTGTTCCTAGTGCTGATGAGCTTGCAGATATATTTACTAAGCCTTTGGATAGTGTAACTTTCCAAAATCTAGTGCTAAGGCTTGGTATGTTGTAGCTAGAATGATTTGACAACTACTGATGATCTCAGTTCACAAGTACTGATGAGCATTAGTATACAACTGTCAAAAATAAGTACTGATAAGTTATTTTATCTTCAGCAATTTTCGTAACTACTGAAGACTAAATTACTTAAAAGTACTGAAGTACTTTATTTGTTGAAAAGTACTGATGTAGTTACAACTACTGATATGGTTACAACTACTGATGTCTGTTCTAACAGATAAGTACTGATGACCAATGAAACATCTGAATATCAGATAGTCTGCTGAGTAAGTGTTAAGGTCAATGAAACAACTGAGAACTATGAATTAATGACAACAACTGATGAGAAATTTTACTTTTCAATTGTTTCAAACATCTGCTGTTTCATTTCAAAACAACTGAAGCCAAAACGAAGTCTTCAGTAGTTTCAAACTACTGATGACTAACACCAAGTCTTTAGTTGTTTACAACATCTGAAAGTTAAAACCATGTCTTCAGTCATTTTCTAACAACTGATGACTAACACCAAAACTTTCAGTTGTTTTCTTTCAGTCGTTTCATGACCTATAAATACCTAACCCTAACTTCAAACTTTTCATAAGCTGTTTTCAGAACTTTCATCTTCCATTAATGGCGACCATGCAAATCAAACCATGACACAATTGTGTTGCCTACTTCATAAAATCAGCCTTTTGGACAAAGTTTGATGTTGCCATTGATTTGGTGGTTAATTCCCCGTATCAAACTACTTTTCTTCTGAATCCAACCATCTATCCCGATACCCTTCGCCAATTATGGACAAATGTCACTGTCCATACTGGTGAGAATGATGTCGCGATCACTCTCCAGTCGTTTGTAAACCAGAAGAAGGTGGTCATCACTCCTGCTATCATTCGCCAAACCCTAGATCTGAATGATGGCACCTTTGTCACCACATACCTAAAGAGCACCACTGATCTATCATTCATCAACCATGGGTATGAGGGCGACCTAAGTGCTACCATCATTCTGAAGAAGCATTTCCCTGATGCTGAACGCCTAATCTTTCATATGATCAATGTCTGCCTCGCCCCCAAATCCTCTTCATGGGATCAAATGTCATCCAGGTGGCAGCAGGTATTGTATTCTATCATTGAACGCCAAAGCTTAGATTTTTCTGAAATTATATTTTTGGAATTAAAATATCTGGCAATGAAACCTGTGGCTAACAGATAGATATTATATCTAAGGTTTCTTATGGCCATAATCATCAATCAATTAAAATCTGATGGCCCTGTTGGCCTTGGAGTCCCTGCTGTGGTAGTTTTACCTGAGGTATACTCCAGGCACAACTCTGACCCACAACTCAAAGAGGCTGCCAAACTGCTAAAACCCAAGCAGAAGGAACCCACAGCCTCATCCTCCAGATCCAAATTCCCCTCCAAACCACAATCCAAACAAACCAAAAAGGCTACTCAGGGAGTTGAGTCCCCTGATGATGCCCCTGCAACATAAAGGCGGGATGAAACTACTGGCGATAATCCCCCTGTAGTTTCCAAGACTCTACCAGCTGAAACCGCTCAGGTATCCTCTCAACAGGATCCTGATGCAACCAAAAATGGGGAAACCACATTACTGGAATCTCTCTCACTTGAGAAGATTGTCATTGAAGAGCACCATTCACCCCAAGTGCAATCTTCTTCACACTTATCTCCCACTGAAGCCACCCCTACAAGCCCATCTGTGGTTATTGCACAAGTGCTGACTCAACTACATTCCTCTACCCCTCCCCAGAAACCTATTACCACTGGGAAAACCTCAACAGTTGAGGGAGAGGATTATAATGTGGCTGATAACCCACAACACAGGGATTACAGAGTTCAATCTCCCTGTGTAGAGGAGGAGATTCGAACATCTGGTGAGGCTGCCTCTTCTCCTGTTTCAGCACATGAACAGGATGAAGGCGGTATCATATCTAAGACCTCACCCGAGGCAACTGCCAATGAAGGACATAATCCTGAGGTAGGAAGTCCCCAGTTCCAAGAAATAGGGGCACATGTGAATACTGATCTACACTCAGCACATGTTCATTCTGATTTAATCAGAAGGTCAGATGATTCAGCAAAGACTGATGATGACCTGGGCTTTTTCTTTTATGTTCTAGCCCACAACACCATTCTTGAGGCTGAGGTATGCAGACTACAGGAACTGCTTGCCAATTTGCCATAAGAATCAAGTCCATCTGCCCTAATTCACCCACAGATGGCAGCTTTTTCTGAAGCTCTCCCAAACACTGAGCCACTCCCAACAACTGTGCCACCAGCCTCTGATTCAGGCACCATTCCTCAGGGACAGAACCCCTCTGAGCAAATGGTTGCTGCCTTTCAATCCTCCTTACCTCTCATCACTCCCATCATCACTAACATTGTACATCAAGCCATTGATGAGAGGCTTTCCTCAAATTTTCAAACCTTAGTTGATGATGTTGTTTCTAAGAGACTTTCTAACATTCAACCCCTGAACCCAATGCAACCAAAAAGGGGGAGTCTAAGTCAGTGAAAGCAGACAAAAGAAAGAGAGTTGAAGAGAAAGAAGAGAAGAAAGAAAAGGAGATGATCACATACAAGAGAAAGAAGAGTGCTGAACAGACTGAAGATGAGAAAAAGTTAGAAGAACTGATCAAAGAATCTGATGAGCAACATAGCAGATCTATGGATAAGATCATTGATCAACTCTTCAGACAAGGTTTTGACACAGCCAAACTTGACTCTGAAATTAGAAGGCTAGAGATTCAAGAGATTGAGCATAGATGGGCAAGTTGTAGTGAGAAAGAAAGGGAAAGGCTGGAAGCTATGATAAGATTCATATAAAAGCATTTGGGAAGATCAATCATTGAAGTGAAGTCATGCTCCAGAGACAGTATTTTAGAGATAACCACCAGAATCTGTTCTTCTGAAGTTTTCAACAAAGGATTGATCATAGAAGCTCTTGATGAAGCTGGTGCTGGGAAAATGTCTGATATAGCAAAGTTGTCCAAAGCCTCACTCACAACCAAGATGCTAGAGCAGCCTGTACAATCTCCCACACCAAAACAACCAACTTCACAACCCTCAAAACCAACTCCTTTACCCAAGAAACCTACTCAAACCACTACCAATGATGCACCCAAGAGGAAGAGAAGGGTGTTGAGGATGGAAGAAGAAGAAGAAGATGATGAGGATGATAGTCTGCCAATCTCTGTTGTTCTTAAAACAAAGATACCTGAGCCCATGAGTCAACCATCAACAATCACACCTGACATCCAAAGGAAAATGGTAAAAGTCAAACTTAAGAACAAGAACAACACAAACAACATGATGAGCAGCTGTTAAGGATGGTTGATAAAGAGTTTCCTAAGTCTTCATCCATACAAGCTATGAAGAAACATGCTCAGAGGTTGTATGCTCTCAGATACACATTTCAATATCAGAAAGAGAGAGTGAGAATTTGGCCTGACCCCAGAGTAAGTGACAGAATTCATAAAAAGAATATTCCAAGTCGATACAATGGCCAAGTAAAGAAGACTGTAGATGCTGTGATAATGTTGGCCATTGTAGTGTTACCCTGGGAAATCCTTGAAGACTTCAAGAGAGCTTACAAGTCTAAGATGACTCCACAAACTTTACTAGAAAACAAAATGGTGAAGAAGGGGTTGATCTACAAGAAGCTTGAAGAAATAAGAAAAATGAGCTCCAGTTGTTACTTGAAGGTACTCATCCTGATGAGTTTGCATACAGAGAAATAACTACTGTGGAGCTAAAGAATGGAAAGAATGTTAAGTACTTATCAGAGTACTATGGGCCTGAGTTCTTCTTTGAAAGTGAAGCTGAAGAACTCACAATGGAAGAACAAGTTGTATTCCTTGAGGCCTATGTTAGAGAGTCTTACAGACTCATCATTGGAAGTAGGTCTCATGGATGGGGTAATAGCTGTGTGTCCAATTCCCCAAGACAGAGTTCCCATTCATCCTTTGCCAATCAAACTTTCTGAAACCTCTTCCCTGGCCTGAGCTTAATTTGGTGATTTCTGAGCTGATCCAGAAAATGTTTCTACCAATAAGTAGGACTTCAATAATCTTAAAGGTTTTTGCTGCATTGGTTCAGGGGAGTTTGTTGGACCAAAAGAACCAATGAGCCAGATCAGAAAAACCTTTAAGTCCCACAGACATCATAACAACTGAAGTGGTCTACAATAGCTAAAGACAAAGTCTGAAGATAAAGTCTGAAGACAACTGCTAAAGACAAAGTCTGAAGACAAAGTCTGAAGACAACAGCTGAAGACGATGTCTGAAGACAAAGTCTGAAGACAACAGCTGAAGACAAAGTCTGAAGACAAAGTCTGAAGAAAACTGCTGAAGATAAAGTCTGAAGACCAAGTTCTCAGAAGTTGTCACAACAGCTAAAGTAGTTCTTTTCAGTAGTTGTGATGGTTTACTTTTTAGTAGTTTGTAATCAGTAGTTTTATTTCATGTAAAACATCTGAAGTTCTTACACTTCAGATTTTATAACTTCAGTAGTTGTAATCTTTGCTTGTACTTAGCTTTTTGTGAAGGTGTCCTCAGTTGTTGTGGACATCTTCAGTAGTTTAGTCTACTTTCAGTTGTTTTTATAAATCAGTTAGATGTCACTATCAAGTGACATCAGCTGATGTCACATTCCTTTATAAAAGGAATGTTGACCTAATTTCTTTGTAAGCCGAAGCGTGTGCGTGAATGAAAAATTCTCTTTGCAAAAAACTTTCTCTCTCTATAACCGTCATTGTTTGATTGAATATTCATATTATTCTTGCTTAAATTTCATCTAATTCTTGTTCTATTCCACTGCAAATCTTAATCTAATTGATCAAACTAGATCCCAATCCTTTCAAGTATCTAAATCTACAAGCAACACACATACCACATAACATGTGCATGTAATACCGGTTAATATTAAGAAAATACCTGATGGCACGTAGCTACTCAGACTGGCATCCCTTCCCTTTCCGTCCCATATTCGGTTGAAGTTTAGGTTTATTTTGAAAATTTACCCGTTTCGCTTAAACTTTGGCTCTGATACCAACTTGTAAGTAAAACATACTTTACTTTCATTAAAACCGTTCTTTACTTTTGTATGTGGTCACACATCATACATACACATACATAATATCATTATTATCTTCATCATTTATTCGTTAACTTTCATTCTTTCATGCTTTCTTACTTTCACTCATACGTTCATATTTACTTCTTTACATTCCATCCAAAACCATGAACTTTACCCACCGTCATGCATAAAGCGGGTACTGGGCCGAGGTCTATCATAGACCCCCTCTCATGGCGCACAGCAACCTGACCATAGTACCTAGAGTAAATTTAGGTGTACCATTGTCATGTGATATACCCACCGTCATGCATAAATCGGATACTGGGCTAAGGTCTATCATAGACCCCCCTCCCCCCGTCATGACGCATAGCAGCCTGACCATAGTACCTAGGGTAAGCGACAAAGGTTCTTTACAAATGGTCAATCACAAAGAAAGACCCCGGTGTGCATCCTTCTAGGGTAGCTATCCCACACCATTGAACTAACACTCTTCATTGAGTGTGTTTCTCTATACAGTGCTTGCAAGGCTTTGTTTACTTTCCTTCGTTCATTAATGCATGCATTCTTACATTACATTCCTCTGTTCATTATCTTCCACTTTATGTTACATAATAATTTTATTTCATTCGTTAACATTCAACCTAAAGCCATGGGAAAATAATCATACATAATAAGGAACATCAACATACACATACAACATCACCATACAGGGCATCATCATACATGCATAATACACATCATACATACAATCATGCATAAGCATCAATCATACATCATATCATCATCATACAATGCCCATCACATCATCTATGACCTTAAAAGTCAGCTTACATGAACCCCCGATAACCTCCCAAGTCAAAGCCTACATGCAGGACCGTTGAAATTGTTCACTTACAACACAATACAACAAAGAGGAGATTAACCAAACTTAATCAAACAGTAAACTGGATTAAACCACAAGTGAGACACTAAGTACACAAGTAATATAAGAGACAGAACAAGAGAACAAAAGTGTATAGTTTTCAAGAATGCAGTATATTGCTTTCTCTATGTTCTATTACAAGTGTTTCAAAGCATATCAGAAAGATACAAGAACAAGAGATACTTATACTACATCCTACAGCCGACTATACTTTGAAAGCCAGCTGGATACAATTGGCTAGACACAAACAAAATCAATTGTAGAGTCAAAAGACAAATTGCCTTTTGACTAGTGACTATGACATGCCATAGCTCACATCCTTATCTGTTACAAAAAGGATAAAGTACATGAAGTAGAAAGTTACAAACTCAAGACCTCAATGTACAGTTACCAAAAGCATGGACCTTTTCACCAACTCATGTAAGTTGGTGACCTTACAGAGGTGTAACGGAAAGGTGTCCAGCTTTATGGAAAAGTACATCAGATAAAGCATGTGTTAAAAGTCGTCGAAAGAAATCTGTCTTCATGAGTTGAAGCTTCGGAAGACTTTGTCTCTGAGGCTTCGGAAGACTTCATATTTGGCTTTGAAAGATATTGGTCTTGGCTTCGGAAGATTTCACACTTAGAGTATTTCTGTTGCACATGTGAAACTTCTGAAGCATTCCACTTCAATGCACTTGTGCAGCATGCAAGAGAGACTAAAGATGTTTAGGTTGCATCAGCCTCTTCATTAACCTGTGTAGCTGCATGGTAAAGTTAGGATTATTTCTGTGAGCGAGATTTGCCATTGTGAGGTAGCTTAAGATGAAGAAAGAAGGAAGAAAGAAATTTCAAAGAGAATTTGGGTTTTTAGGTTTGGAGGAAGAACAATGATAGAAAGAGGGGGAACCGTTGGGTTTACATGTGAGAGGGATTTTAGATAAAGTTTAATGAAAGAGGATAAACTTTGAAATCTGGATGTCGATCCCACCTCTGAAAAAATAGTTTACTTTTGCTCAAAAAGTAGTTTTCTTGGAAATCAAAAAGCTTTCAAAGGTTAATTATCTGCGGAAGTTTTAATTTAAAAGCTTCCGAAGCTAAAATGACTTCGGAAGAATTTCCTTAGAGTTTTGAAAATTTTGCTTTGGAAGAGAAATTAAAGCTTGATTGCTTTGTATATAAAACACAAAGCTTTCGAGAGTTAACTTTGCTTCAGAAGTAAATAGTCCTTAAAAATGAATAAGTGTCTGAGACAAGCACTTAAGCTTCAGAAGATAGGTTAACAACCTTTTCCGAAGGTAAATTTCTTAGACAATTATTTGTTTTGAAGGCATGATTTGCTTCCGAAGTTAAAAGCAGAACTTCCGAAGGATCAAAATTTGTCAAAAATCTAAGGAAAGTCTTCAAAAATATAATTTTATCCAAAGAAAACATGAGCTTATGAAAGTGATGAACTAGACAACTTAGGACACACATATTTTAAGAAATAATAAGAATTAGTTTTAAGAAAAACCTACTCAAAGTTTATCATCCCAATAGCTGATTTTAGATATTTAAATCTCTGTTCATCAAAAGCCTTTGTAAACAGATCAGCATATTGTTCATCTGTGTGAACTTTGACTAGTTTAATTAATCCCTTTTCATGGTTATCTCTTATTAAATGATACCTGATATTGATGTGTTTGGTCCTTGAGTGCTGCACAGGATTCTCTGTGATTGAGATAGCACTGTTGTTGTCTATGTGAATGGGAGTCTCCTTGAAGTTGAACCGATAGTCCAGCATCTAATTTTGAATCCAAAGCACTTGAGCACAGCAGCTTGCAGCAGCAATGTATTCAGCTTCAGCAGTTGATGCAGAGACACGGGATTGTTTCTTGCATTGCCATGAGACAACCCTTCCACCAAGGAACTGACATCCCCCAGATGTAGACTTTGCAGTCATGTTGCAATCACCATAATCACTATCTATATAAGCATACAGATTGAAGTCAGGATTCTTTGGGTACCAAAGACCAAGTGTTGAGGCACCCTTGAGGTATCTAAGAATCCTCTTGATAGTGATGAGGTGAGACATCTTAGGGTTGGATTGATATCTTGCACACATACATGTAGCAAACATAATATCAAGCCTGCTAGAAGTGAGATACATAAGAGACCAAATCATAGCCATGTATAAGTGTTCATCTACACACTCCCCCTCAAGGTCAGGTCCAAGGGAGTGGTTTCTGGCTATGGGTGTCTTAGCAATCTTACAATCAGTCATGTTGAATCTCTTGAGTATGTCTTGAACATACTTTGACTGACTTATGAAGATGCCATCTTCAACTTGCTTTACTTGAATTCCCAGAAAGAAATTGAGTTCCCCCATGGCACTCATTTCAAATCTGTCTTTCATCAGCTTCTCAAAGTCTTTGCAGAGCTTTGGATTAGTTGAACCAAAGATGATGTCATCCACATATACTTGAACTAGAAGAATGGAATTTCCCTGTCATTTGATGAAGAGTGTTCCATCTATAGTACCTCTCCTGTATCCATGTTTACAAAGATACTCAGACAGTGTCTCATACCACTTCCTGGGTGCCTGATGTAGCCCATAAAGAGCTTTGTCAAGCTTGCAAACATAATCAGGATGATCAGGATCTACAAAACCAGGTGGCTGTTTGACATATACCTCTTCATCAATCACTCCATACAAAAAGGCACACTTCACATCAAGCTGAAAGACCTTGAAGTTCTTAGATGCAGCAAATGCCAAGAATATCCTAACAGCTTCTAATCTTGCTACTAGAGCGTAGTCAATCCCTTCTTCTTGTGTGTATCCTTGAACAACTAGTCTAGCTTTGTTCTTGATGATGATGCCTCTATCATCTTTCTTGTTCCTAAACACCCATATGGTTCCAATGGTAGTTTTCCCATAAGGAAGAGGACAAAGGTTCCAAACTTTCTGCCTTTTGAATTGAAGCAGCTCTTGTTGCATAGCTTCAATCCAACATCCATCCTTTAGAGCCTCATCAACTTTCTTTGGCTCTATCTGGGATAGGAAACAAGAGTGAAGACAAACATTTGCTTCATGGGTTTGTCCTCTTGTTCTTACCCCTATGACAACATCTCCAATGATGTTTGTGGTAGGGTGAGACTTGTGGATCCTAAGCTGAGGGATCATAGCAAGTTGCTGAGAAAGATCTAAATTAGAGAAATATAGATCTGGCATGGATGTTTCTCCCACCACATCAACATACTTTTCAAGAGAAACTTGATCCATGCAATGTGTGACATCATGGATGTTCTCATCTATGGTGTGATTAGTGGCATCAAGAAATTCTTGGTCACTATCACCACCACCATTGTTGTCTTCCACAATTGAGATGTTCTTATCTGGTTGTGGAGCCTCTGAGATGGAATTTGAAGGCACCCCAGATGTATCAACTGAGTTTGTCATTGTAGTGCTGATAGAAACCTCATTAGCAGAAGTAGTTCCAACTAGAGCTGAAGATGTATGACTTGAAGGTCTTCTTAGCTCAAATCTTGTATCAGGATCACCTGTATTTAAATTTTCTACAGATCCGGAAACATTCTCACAAGAATTGTTAAGACAGTTGGTAACTAAATCAAGATCAAATAGCCAATCAGGACCAGTACCAACCACACAGGGTGTGTGTTCATTGAAAGTCACATTGGCTGACTCCTCAACAATTTTGGTTCTGAGATTGTATACTCTATAAGCCTTAGCTTGAGAAGAGTATCCAATAAAATGTCCATCTTTTGATTTCTCAGCAAACTTGGCAATTTGATATTTGGTATTCAAGATGGTGCAAGGACATCCAAATGACCTGAGAAAACCAATGAAAGGTTTCCTCTTGTACCAAAGTTCATAAGGAGTCTTGCCATGAGTCTTAACCACTAAAACTATGTTATACACATAGCAGGCAGTGTTGACTGCCTCTGCCCAGAAGGTGATGGGCAGCTTAATGTCAGACAACATGGTTCTTGCAGCTTCAATAAGTGTCCTGTTCTCCTCTCAGCAACACCATTTTGCTGAGGAGTCCTGGGAGCACTGTATTGTCTTGTAATACCCTTTTCATCACAGAATGTATCAAGGATTTGGTTCTTAAATTCAGTTCCTTGATCACATCTTATGATATTGACCTTGTGATCAGATTGATTCTCAATCTTTAAGATAAAATTCTTCAGAATCTCAGGAGTCTCATCCTTAGTTCTAAGGAAAAAGACCCAAGTGAATCTTGTAAAGTCATCTGTGATCACTAAACAATAAGAGGTCCTTCCTAGACTCATTACAATGGTGGGGCCAAAGAGATCCATATGTAACAAGTGTAGGGGTGTAGTGATGGAGTTTCTTTCCTTAGGCTTGTGAGATACCTTATGTTGCTTCCCTTTCAGGCATGCAACACAATGGTCATCACTTGTAAACTCTTTCTTTGGTATTCCAATTACCAAATCATTTGTACTTAATCTATTCATGTTCTTAAAGTTTACATGGCACATTCTTTTATGCCATAGGAAAGAATCATCACTATTGGCTTTAGACAAAAAGCATAACACTTCTCCAGAGAGAGATGTTTCTTGCAAATCCATCTTATACATGTTCCCTTTCCTGGGTGCTCTAAACAGGATATGCTCATGAGGAATGACCACACAGGCTTGAGAACAATGCATTCATGCTCTGTATAGAGCATGTTATGACTCTGATCACAAAATTGGGATACACTCAAAAGATTGTACCCAAGCTCTTTGACAAAGTTTACCTTTTCAATACTGAGCTTACCATTTGTGACCATGCCCCTTCTTGAAATGTAACCACCTTCATCTCCTCCAAAAGCAACTGGTCCTCCATCAATCCTTTCAAAGTTCTGGAGTAGTGACCTATTGCCTGTCATGTGCCTGGAACAGCCACTATCAATGATCCAGACATTTTTGTTTGTCTTGAGTTGTCCCTGCACAAAGAAGTTGATTAGTTACATTTGGAAACCCAAGCCTTGCTTGTCTTGGGCTCAGAAATAGAAGGTAATGTAATAGTAATAGATCCTATGGTTGTGCTAAGAGGATCTTGAGCTGTTGTTGATGGAGAATTCTCAGTCACTTGGTCTTTCTTAGACTTCCACACCACCTTTGGAGTCTTGGACTTGACCTTTAAAGCTTTGGAAGCTTTTGGAACTTTGGAAGTTTTGATGACTCAACCTTCGGAAGATTCTGCAGACACTACAGCAGACTTCAGTACTTCAGAAGAACTCCTTTCTTCCGAGACCAACTTTCTTCCGAGGGTAATTTTCCACTTGCCTTCTTCTTAGACTTGGAGCTTCCGAAGGAAACAGGTTTTCTTTCCAAAGCTTGAATCTTCTTAGAACTCTTTGAAGTCTTTGTCTTGGTCATATGGACAGTACCTTTAGGATTGTATGGACAATCCTTAGCAATGTGAGTGATACTTTCACACATGACACACATCATTTTCTTCTTCACAAGAGTCTTCTACTGGGAACAAGACTGTCTTTGGTCACATCCCTTCTCCACCTTCATCTTTGCAGATGTTGAGACAGTTCCTTTGGGTTGGGAACTGTTCTTGGAGTTTGATGGTCCAGGCTGTGCAGCAGTGGTACACAGCAGATCAGTCTTCTTCTTGTTACTGAGATGAGTTGAACATGAACCGGAACTCTTAGCAGAAGAGTTTTGGTTTATGTCTTCAGTCCTTACTACTTTGAATCCTGTGAAAACTTGTTTCTGCTTAGAGTCAAAAGTAGTCTTGATCTCTTGAGCCTTCCTTGCCTTTCTTTTGCTCTTTCTGATCAAGTTCTTTCTCATGGACTTGGTCATCACAGCCTTCTTCTTCTCCTCAGAAGGATAGTGGCCCTTCTTAGAATCCTCCTTTTCACTCTTTTCAGAGGAATTCTTCACTATCTCTTCTTTATCCTCTTCACTCATAGGATCTATGAGAGGAAGCTCATCTTCACAAGTTCCACACCTAGGAGGTCTTACAGATAAGATTGTGTGGAGGAGCTATCTCATTTGATCCCAGTCCCTGCCTGTTTTGATAGCATACCTTGTTGTGCAGGGATGAGGATATCATTTTCTTGAAGGTTTCTTCTTCAGGGACACTCTTTTCTACCCTGGCTTTGCTGATCACAAGCTCAGCCTGGCACTCAGTCAGCTTGGTTATGAGATATTTGATTTGAGTCCTAAAATTTGTGTGTTCATGTTTTAGAACTGAAATGGTTTTCTCTAGGTCCTCTATCTTTAGTTTATAATCATTTTCAGACTTTCTAGAATCAGATTTTAAATATTTAAGGACTCAAGGTCAGATCTCATTTCCAAGTTATAGGACCTGTATCTATTGACTTTAGCAATGCATTCAGGAGTACAGAGATGTTCCAATACCTTGGCTTCATCATGATCTGCCATCAAAGATTGGTTTGGAGAAGCATTTCCACTGAAAGCTCTAGTCAAAGCCTCCTTCTTCAACAGCAACAGTAGCATGCTGCTTTGACTTCTCATTCTGGAGAGCATTGTTAGTGTAGTTGGGTCTGGACTGTGTTTGGCCACCACTTGTTTTAGGTGCCTTACACTCTCTGGCAAAGTGGCCCATAAGTTACATTTGTAACACTTGACTTTGCCATTGTCCAGGACAAACTTTCCACTGGTTGCATTGCTTGGAAACTTCCTTCCAGTCCTCTTGTAGAACTTCTTGGCTCTGTGAGTGAGAAGAGCCATCTGCTGGACTATTTCCATGTATTCCAGATCATCTAGATGAATACAATCCAGGTCTTCAAGAGTGAAAAGAGAGTTGCCACAGCTTTCGTCAGAAGACACAAAAGCTTGAGAAGAGCTTGTCTCTTGGAATGGGCTTCCTTGAGTGTAGTTCTCCCTTGATGTCTCTAGGAAGGTGATGAAAGGGCCCTTTGATGAGTTGTTAGGGTAGCATATGAGATGATGTTTGGGTTCTATGCTATCCCTTTCAACCACAGGTAGGGCTGAACCCATTTGAATGTTGGAGTGGCTAGATGAACCTTGCATGTTTATCTCCATCTGGTAGCCACTGAGAATCCCATATAACTTTGTTAGAGTGAGATTTTCGAGATTTTCAGTCCTCTTGATCACCACACAATAGTGTGTCCACTGCCTAGGAAGTGAGGACATGAACTTCCTTACAATGTCTCTGTTCTCAAGAGAAACTCCGCCATCCATAAGGGTGTCCACAATCTCAACATACCTGAAGTATTGCTGAGTCATGGTTTCACCTGTTTTGAAGGTGAAGTTTTCAAACTTTTGCTTCAGGAGATCCTTCTTGTTCTCCATGCCTTCAGAGGAACCCTCACACTTCAGTTTCAGTGCATCCCACAACTGTTTAGCTGTTTTGCACTTCTTGAACCTCTGTACACAGAGTTTGGAAGGGCAATTTGAAGGGCTGTCATGGCTTTTCTGTCAATCTCTACTCTCTTCCTATCTTCATCAGAGTAGTTAGCCACATCCTTGGGGATCATACTAGCACATGTAGCTGAAAGGGTGCTAGGTATAAAAGGTCCATTTTCAATAGACTCCTACATTCTTGAATCAAGAGACCTGATGAAACCTTCCATTCTCAAACACCAAGTATCAAACTCATCAAGAGTGATCAGTGGGGACTTGTTCATGTTTCTAGTTTCCATATCAGTCTTAGAAATGGCTGTCATTTGAAAAGTTTAGTATTTGTGTATGTGAGGGATCTTATGATGGTGAGATCTTATATCAAGAGCCTAAAATGCTCTGATACCAAATGTAGGACCGTTGAAGGGGTTCACTTACAACACAATACAACAAAGAGGAGATTAACCAAACTTAATCAAACAGTAAACTAGATTAAACCACAAGTGAGACACTAAGTACACAAGTAATATAAGAAACAGAACAAGAGTGTATAGTTTTCAAGAATGCAGTATATTGCTTTCTCTATGTTCTATTACAAGTGTTTCAAAGCATATCAGAAAGATACAAGAACAAGAGATACTTATACTACATCCTACAGCCGGCTATACTTTGAAAGCTAGCTGGATACAATTGACTAGACACAAACAAAATCAATTGTAGAGTCAAAAGGTAGATTGCCTTTTGACTAGTGACTATGACATGCCATAGCTCACATCGTTATCTATTACAAAAAGGATAAAGTACATGAAGTAGAAAGTTACAGACTCAAGACCTCAATGTACAGTTACCAAAAGCATGGACCTTTTCACCAACTCATGTAAGTTGGTGACCTTACAGAGGTGTAGCGGAAAGGTGTCCAGCTTTATGGAAAAGTACATCAGATAAAGCATGTGTTAAAAGTCTTTGGAAGAAATCTGTCTTCATGAGTTGAAGCTTCGGAAGACTTTATCTCTAAGGCTTCGGAAGACTTCATATTTTGCTTCGGAACATATTGGTCTTGGCTTTAGAAGATTTCACACTTAGAATAATTATGTTGTATGTGTGAAACTTTCTAAGCATTCTTCTTCATAGCACTTGTGCAGCATGCAAGATAGACATTGGATGTTTAGGTTTCTCAACCTCTTCATTAATCTCTACACTACATTTCACTTTTTCTCTAAAAAGTCAGAAAATATTCTAAGTCTTCATCCGCATTTCTTTTGGTTCATCCATGTTTCTTTTACTCATCCACATTTCCTTTTACTCATCCGCATTTCGTTTTTACTTATCCGCATTTCCTTTTACTCATCCGCATTTCCTTTTACTCATCCGCATTTTATTTTTCTCATCCGCATTTCCTTTTACTCATCTGCATTTCCTTTTACTCATCCGCATTAACCTTTGTTCATCCGCATTTGTCAATGCCCATCCGCATTTGTCAATGCCCATCCGCATTTGTCAATGCCCATCCGCATTTGTCAATGCCCATCCGCATTTGTCAATGCCCATCCGCATTTGTCAATGCCCATCCACATTTGTCAATGCCCATCCGCATTTGTCAATGCCCATCCGCATTTGTCAATGCCCATCCGCATTTGTCAATGCCCATCCGCATTTGTCAATGCCCATCCGCATTTGTCAATGCCCATCCGCATTTGTCAATGCCCATCCGCATTTGTCAATGCCCATCCGCATTTGTCAATGCCCATCCGCATTTGTCAATGCCCATCCGCATTTGTCAATGCTCATCTACATTTGGAACACTTAAGCAGTTATTCTAAAACTTAGGTGTATGAGCTACTTTTTGGGCGCATGAGCAGCCTAGGGCACACTTAACCTCATAATTCGGTCCCCAAACACCATCAATCATGTTCTAAGCTTATATCATACATTCTAAGCCTTAAAAACACAACCATAACATCATCAAACATGAATATAGTCCAAAATCAAACCACACCTGCAACATACACACATACATACATACGGGTATAAAACCCAACTTTTGTAAAAAGTTCATACATGCATTTCCAGCCCCAAAATCAGTTAAATCATGTAAAAAAGGGGTTCTAGAACTCATCTTTGCAATTCTTTGGGTAAGACTTCTTCAAACCCGTTTGCAATTTGAGCTCAAACACCTAAACCCACCAAACACACACAACCGAACACACACAACATATATAAGCACACAACCGAGGATGTAACCAGTTAAGAACATCTTAAACACATGAATTCTTACCTTGAATTCAATCTTTTCAGCTCTTGTTCTTCAAAATCCGAGAATTTTAGCTCCTTTTCTTTCTCTCTCTACAAAGATCCAAATGAAAAAGGTGTGGTGTGACCTTTAGGCGGCCATACCACCTTTATTCACTAACTTTTAAATTTTTTGTCCTTTTGGACACTTTTTACCCCTCAACTTGGGTAAAATATCTTTTCTTTCTTTTTCTTCACTTTATTCTTCCTTCTTTGTCTTTTATAAATAACCGGGTGTTACAGTCCAAGAGGAAGAACTTGATTAGAGTAGCCAAGAAAAGATCAAGAAGGCTCAAGAGATCAAGGCCACCTTCAACTCCAATCATAAACAAGTCTTTATCTCTACAAGATTTAAAATGGTGAATGGTAGAGAGATAACCATGAACTCAAGTACCAGGAGTTTAAGTTCATGTCCAACTCATACCTATGAAAAAAAGAAGGTTGATCAGTTATATATCACTCCTATAATGCCTAAACCATCCAGCTCCAAGAGCAAGCCCCACCCTAAGAAGCTTGTTGCATCATCTAAGAAGATGAAGATAGAAAAAGAAAGTGATCAAGCTCAGCCTTCTACTCAAAGGAAGACTCTTAGAAGGAAGCTAGTTGATTGTATCATGTTGGGTAGTGTTCTCATCTTACTAAGGATTGCATCTACAATCCTAAAATTACTATCCACATGACTAAAAGGAAGACTTCTGAGAAGAAGAAGAAGAAGAAGAAAGAGTCTTTCGAAAATATCTTCCTTTCAGAAACTCCAAGGTGGATAGAAGACAAGTGAAACTTGCCTTTAGAATGAAATTCGGCCTCGGAAGAAAGGAATGCTTTCGAAGCACTGAAGCTTGCTGCAGTGAAGGCAAAATCTTCCGAAGGTCTAGTCTCCAAAACTTCCGAAATTGTTAAAATTCCAAAGTGTTGAGGATCAAGTCTAATCTTCCAAAAATGGCGTGAAAGATAAAGGAAGACCATATGACTGATAGTTCTTCATCAGTAATAGCAAATGATCCTTAAAGTCTAAACATAGGATCAATCATTGTTCCATTGTCTTCAGCCCACTTTGACAAGCCCAAGACCAATGATGCTTGGGTTTCCAAATGTAACTAACCATCTCTTTTTGTGTATGAACAACTAAAGACCAAAGAAAATGTATGGAATCATTGATAGTGGTTGTTCCAGGCACATGACAGGCAATGACTCCTTACTTTAAAAAAATTGAAAAGATTGATGGAGGTCTAGTTGCTTTTAGAGGAGATAGAGGTGGTTACATTACTAGAAGGGGTAGGGTCATAAATGGTAAGCTCAGCATTAAAAAGATAAACCTTGTCAAAGAGCTTGGGTACAATTCAGTGAGTGCATCCTAATTTTGTGATCAAGACACAACATGCTCTTCACTAAGCATAAATGCATTGTTCTCAAGCCTGAGGTGGTCATTCCTCAAGAGCATATCCTGCTCAGAGCTCCTGGGAAAGGGAACATGTATAAGATGGATTTACAGGAAACATCTCCCTCAAGAGAAGTTTTTTTGCTTTCTATCTAAAGAAAATAGTGATTAGTCTTTCCTTTGGCATAAAATAATATACCATGTAAACTTTAAAAACATGAACAAATTAATTAAGAATGATTTGCTAACTGGAATGCCAAAGAAAGAGTTTACAAGTGATGATCACTATGTTGCATGCTTGAAAGGGAAGCAACACAAGGTTTCTCACAAGCCAAAGGAAAAGAACTCCATCAAACTCCCTTAAACTTATTACATATGGATTTATTTCGCCCCATTGATAACCAAATTTTCTAAGAAATCAGATGATGGAAACTTCATTAGATACTCTTTACAAGCTAAAGCTTATAAGTATACAATCTCAAAACTAGAGTAGTTGAGAAGTCAGCCAATGTGGTCTTCAATGAGCACACTCCCAATGTGAAAGGTTCTGGTCCTGATTGGTTGTTTAATCTTAATTTAGTTACCGATTGTTTAAACATATCTTTTGAGAATGCTTTAGGATCTACAGGTACCTTATCAATAGAAGATCATGATCCAAGATTTGAGCTAAGAAGACCAAGCAAGAAAACTATGTTAACTCCATTGGTAACTAACCATACAAATGGAGTTCCTATCAGCATAACCATGACAAATTCAGCTGATATATCAGAGGTGCCTACAAATTCTAGCTCAATGGCATAGAACTCAAATGAAGGAGCATCAAATGTAGGAGAAAATGATGTTGGTGACAGTGATCAAGAATTTCTTGGTGCTGATAACCATTCCATGGAAGACAACATCAATGATATCCACACTTATTGGATCAACCTTCTTTTGATAAATGTGCTGATGTGGTGGGTGTCACTTCATTGCTAGATCCAAACTTCTTAAATTTGGATCTATCCAATGAACTTGTTGTGATTCCTCAACTCAGGATCCATAAGTCACACCCCACCATAAATATCATTAGAGATGTTGACACAGGGTTGAGAACAAGTGGACAAACCCATGACAAAATGTTTGTTTGTACTTGTTTTCTTGTCCGAGATAGAGCTAAAGAAAGTTGATGAGGCTTTGAAGGATGGTAGTTGGATTAAAGCAATGTAGGGGGAACTACTTCAATTCAAAAGACAAAAGGTATGGAATAAATGTCCTCTTTTTCAAGGGAAGACCACCATAGGTACCAAATGGGTGTTTAGGAATAAGAAGGATGATATGGGACATTCCATCAAGAACAAGGCTAGACTAGTTGTTTAAAGGTACAGACAAGAAGAAAGGATAGACTACATAGATGTTTTTACTCTAGTGTCAAGACTTGAAGCTATTAGAATATTCCTTGCTTTTGCTGCATCCAATAATTTCAAGGTTACAAACTTGACGTCAAGTGTGCTTTTATATATGAGGTGATTGATGAGGAAGTATATGTTAAAAGAACACCTAGCTTTATAGACCTAGAGTATCCTGATTATGTCTACAAGAGTGATAAAGCTCTTTATGGGCTGCACCAGGCTCCAAGAAAATGGTATGAGACACTATCTTAGTATCTCTATCAACATGGCTAAAAGAGAGGTACTAGAGATGAAACACTTATCACACCCACGCCAGTAGCAAAAACATGAGGATGTGACGAACGGGATCGTCATAACACATGGGGGTCTAAGATATTCACTAAAAAAATTCTCCGTCAATGGATCATGAAGTCACCCGACACAATGATCAAGTGTCAAGAACAATCAATACCGTAATGTTATTCCATATATGCACAAGCAATCCAAAAGTTCCAAACCATAACAACAAGTACTAGATCAATCAAGTTCATGTACAAATAGAACAATAACATAATGTCCAAACTAGTGTTCCAATGTCTAATGCTCTTGAAGGAGCGCTCTTGTCTAAAGTCCACTATCCAAGTACCTAAGCATCGTTACCTGAAAAGACATGCTCTAAAAAGTTAAAATATGTTGGTGAGTTCACAGGTTTAAAAGTACAAATAGTTTACCTTGTATAACATGTACATTGGGTTGTATGAGAGTAAGAGTACAGGGCAGCCATAGATTTCAACAAAGTTATGATCAATCCAAGACTAATTAACCAGATCATATTCACCCAAGGGCACTCCTAGAACAAGTCGGTCTCGACTATTATACCGACGATAGGGGTGGGGGTGTCAACCTATTAGTACTAACAATACCTCTCCATGACGTCCAAGTCACAAGTACAAGCACACGTACAAGTACACACTCATGAATGAATATCTAGACTCAACCATGACCCAAACCACATACATTGTCCTAAAATAGTCTTTAAGACACGACACAGTCCAAAACAGTGAGAAAGGTTTTCCCGTAAATAAAACACGTTAAAAAAAGGGCCGTGAAACTCACCTTGAAGTAGTACATTCCAAATTCCATAATACGCAAAGCAAGCACTAAAGCACAAATCACATAAAGAATTATGAAAGAACAAAAAGAATGACCAATATGGGTGTAATCCTTGTAGTCCAGTCCTTAATGACCATCACAGTTCTTATTTTATGAAAACATGATTTAATAGACGGAGAAGTCCAAAGTCATATTAAGCTTTAAATTTCATCGCGTTTAGGGTTTTAGTTGTCGTTTTTATTACTTTATTACTGTCCTTTGATCCACATCAATTTTTCCATATACAATGAATTAAAGATATTATTAGCCTATCCTTTTAACAGTCACTTAATCACTTTTAAGTATAAAATTTGTCTTCATTTGACTATTCAGTTTCCTTTTTTATTTTTAAGTTTAACAAAGTATTTCAACATGAAGAGCTGACTGCGCATCAGTTTTAAATAAACATATTGGATATCGAAACGGTAATGAAAAGTTGCGTAATAGGTATCATTAGAAAATAAGACTTTAAGATAAATTTTAAAATAAGATTCATATCAATTGGATAAAATATGAGAAAGATATGACTGGACAAACACAAACCAACCTGGTGCCCAGATTCGTCAGTTTTGACCTTTAGTTTTGTGTGTCGCGTTTGGAGGACCAAACAATATCGAAACGACATGATACTACTTGAATTAGTTAGTGGAATCACTGAAATAGTTTTTAGATGAAAATTTAGACCCATTTTGAGTTATTATGACCAAATTATGACCTAAACAAAACGTCTTATTTTCTAGCAGAAAATTGTTTGTTTATTAGTCTTGTTCCTTTGCATTCCAAACCTACTTATTGGACCTTTTTTGACCCGAGTACTTAAAGAACCTTTATTCCATGTTCCAATAGGCCAAAAACTTAAATAAGCACTTGAATTGTTACAATTTTCTGTCCTAAACAGTTAGTTGGATTTTAGTCTTCCGAATCATAACATTACTTAATCAATTCATAGTTTTGATTGTTCAACACGTCCATCCATTCAAGAAAAAAAATCAATGATTTGAAAAATGATATATAATTCCAAGATGTCAATTATGAACAGGTCATCCAAGATTACAACCCATTTCGATAGATTCAAAGAATATATACAAATATTGAGAATTAGGGTTATACCATTTAGAAATTCCAACACTCGATACAACTAGATCTTCATGATCCAATGCCTAAAACCAAGAACACAAGATTATTAGATGATGCTGTAGATGTTTGGTGATGAAAATCATCAAGAACATGAACAATAGAGATTAAATTCATTAAAATAAATGATTTTCTTACCGGTAAAAGTGTAAATGATCAATACTTGACTAAAATCTAATCTTGAATGAAGAAACATCATCAAAATCAATGTTGATGATGATAGATGAACAAGAAGAGGTATGATGGAGGCTAGGGTTTTCTATAGAGAGAAAACTTAAAGAACAAGAGTAGTGAAAAGAAAATAATGAATGAAAATCAAAGGGGAGCCCCCTTTTGAGGGATTGTAGCCAAGGGGGGCCATTAGTGGGCCTCCCGGGCCTTTGCTTGTCTCACCCAATTCTGTCTTGTTCTGGTTAACGCTTCGTCCATTTTTGTGTTTCCTGGGTGGCATCAGATTTCATAGTCATAGTCACTAAACAACCTAATTCAACGTCTCTCTCTCATGTTCTATTCTTTTTGATGAAAAATATATTGAAAATTTTTATGGTCAGATATATGACAGACTTGGAGAACTAGGGTATAGTTTCTCATTTTCTAGTAATTCCATGACTGTCGCTACATGTTTCTCATGATCCTCCATGTGCTCAAATAAATCAAAATATCCTCAATGAACACTGTGACATATTCATTCAGACATGACTCACACATCCGATTCAAGAGGTCCATGAACACCGTAGCTCCCATTGTTAGCCCAAAATGCATAACTATGAACTCGTAACCTCTATAACGAGTTCTAAAAGCTTTCTACGGTATGTCATCCTTATGTACTCTAAGTTGATAATTTATATATGGAGATAAATATTTCAAAGGTACATTGACCCTTGAAGCTGATCGAAAAAGTCATTTACCCTTGGCAAAAGATAACGCTTCTTGACCATTAGCTTATTTAGCTTTTGATAGTCCATGCATGTCGAAGGATCCCATCCTTCTTCTTGACAAAAAACACTAGTGTCCCCTAATGAGTGACTGGGTTATATAAACCTTGTATCTAATATCCTGAAGTTGATTAGATGGATCTTATATCTCCAAAAGTGCTAAATGATGACGAGCCCTAGCAACACACATCATGTTAGGTACTAGGTTAGTCTGAAAGTCCAAGTATTGTTAAGGAGGCAGTGATGCCAAATTCTTCGAAAATACTTCCCTGAACTTCTTGCACAATGAGTATGTCATCTAGCCCTTATTCTTACACCTTCATGGTCATGATTTACATCTTATCCTATTTTGGTCTCTTCCATGTACACTAAGTGTCTCACTATTCTACAATGGCATGTGAGTAGTCTTCTCAGAAAAGATAATCTCAGCCCTATTCCCTGATAACTAGTACATCCCCGTGACCATGTCAAAACTTCCAAGCCCAAATCATATAAGATATATTCTAAAGGCATGATCCTCTAATAGCACAGTACAATCCTATATATGTATATTTTTTCTAGTATTTATAAGGCTACCATTAGCCCATTTTGTATCACGTATCATCATAATTGGGTTCAAGTTGAACATAGTTATAAAAGTCAAAGTCATTACGTATAGGTCCTTTTGGGCATTATTAACACCAGTCCCAAATGCCTTTCTATGAATAGGGTTGACATATTAACTTGCGCTGGGTTTGCATAAGTTGCAGGCCGGAATTTAAATTGTTCCCTTGTTTTTGATTGACCATTACCTTTAATCCCATTTAAGCTCGCATATGCATTTTGATGATGCTCTACCTTCCACACTCATAATGTCAACATCAAACTCTTGCTAATTTGAGTGCATTAATCAGCACAATTGGGTTCACTAGCAACTTAATGCCCTTGGCTAATCGCTCCAATTGCATGAAATTGAAATACACATGATGTGCCATCATATTCAGATGGTGTAGATTCCAGTTATTACACTTCATACAAGTGTCGGTATAGTCCTTCATTGCCAGCACGACAACAACATATCCTTTCACTACTTTGTCCTTCCTGTCTATTTAATAACCATCTCCCTCACCTGATTCCCTAACGTCATTCTTCGTATCATTAGCTTTCTCAAATCTCTAATACGAATCATCTCGTCGACCAAAGTACATATCTTCGGTATTGCACTCCAAATGGTTGGGGTGTGACAGCGGCCATCATTCCACAACAGTGGAACCAACCCTCTGATGTGCTTTCAACTTTATTTGACTTATTTGTCATAGTTATGGCACTTGCTTTGCCAACTTGTGAAATTCATAGGTATGGGTGTCATGACCACATCCTACAATTGTTCCCAGACTTAAGATCTAACTTTTCCATATAGTCCACAAGGCAGTATTCCTCAGTTACCAATCATTAAAGCTCATCCAAAGTCATAGCCATTGTAACCTCCAAACCTTGAACTAGTGTTTGGGCATTCTACTGTGTTTGTTCTTTACCATTGATGAACAAATCACACAATTTACCTTTTGATTCTCAGCATAGATCTCGATGTCTACATTTGTTCCAATTTTCTCAATGCAATGGGTATGCAATGGGTCATGGCTGTTGCTCCAACTTTCCTGTTGTACTATTTTGGCTTGCACGTCATGAACTCCATGTACATACAACGAAGCATGCCTCCGGTACCATTTCCTTCCACGTAATTAGTTCCACCATGTCCAACTCTAAACTGCTAGGATAATCACATATCCCAGTTTAAGCACATCCTTAGTATACCAAAGATGTTTATATATAAGGTTCCTCATAGCGTTCCCACCACACCAATGATATACCAAGAACGACGCTTAACTGGTCACATAACATCCACTTATTCCATCACACGTAATGCTAGAACATCCAAATTCTCAATGCCCCAAGTCTTAAGATCAGTCCAAACAAAGCAATATAGGTACAAGGAGTCTGACCTCTCTACTTCAAGTCTTCAAAGACCAAACATCTTGAACATGTATTCAATTTCAACAATCACAAAAACAAAGTGGGTCCAATGTCCTATAGATACTAAGCTAATGTCAAAGTATAATTCCCATGAACGCTCTAGATCGGTTGTACTTATGCAAGGATAAAGGAGATAGGTGTTTCCACACCATAGATTATAATAAGGACAGGAATTCTACTGTCCCATGTATTGAATGAAAGATTCGTACTATGACTTTATCTCATAAAAGGGTTTGCTATATTTTGCATGCAATGCAAATTGCAATTACGTGTGTACCCGTAATGGTAATTTGCTTTGCATGGTCACCCCTAGCTCCTCCTGTAGAAGTCAATGCATATTGTCAAGTGCAAAGTGTTATCAATGATTGGATAATTAAGGATATGGTCACTAACCTAAGGTTAAGTAACCAAAGTTGTACAGAGGAAATAATTACGAAAGCAATCACTTGGGTAAGAAACAGTCAAAGAAATTTATTTAGTATGGTCTAAAATCCAATAAAGCAATCATCTGACCTGAGTACGCCATGGTTCTTGTCTGTTGGTGTCATGCCAGCTAGCGTGTTCATCTCTCCCAAGATTTAACTCAAAACATAGGTATCAATAGCAAACACACATTATAAGGTTGGCTTAATAACCTGGGCCCTTTAAGAGAATCCTTATGGCAGCAGTTATCAATCCAGACCAAATAATAGTCAAGCGCATCACGAGAGGACGTCCTTACCTAATGCTTTCTCAAGGCACACACAGATGATACAACAACCAAATATTCTCTAAATAGGTACATCATAAATAACATGTAAGACAAGCTATCTAGCACAACTGATAATGCACATATAACATTAACATGTATACAAGTATACACATAATCCTGTGATGCATACTACATGTGGGTACTTAAGTTATAGTCTAGGTCAAATAATCAACCAAATTCTCTATAATCAATGGCTTTGATACCAATTTGTCAGAACCCCAATAATAGCAAAAACATAAGGATGCGATGGAATGGATCATAATAACACATTGGGGGTCTAAGAGATTCACTAAAGGAATTCTCCGTCAGTGGATCATGATGTCGTCCGACATAAATATTATTTGCCAAGAAAAATTAATACCAAAACGTTATTCCATATATGTACAAATAACGCATGAGTTCCAAACCAGAACAACAAGTACTAGATCAATCAAATTCAAGTACAAATACAACAATAGCATAATGTCAAAACTAATGTTCCAATGTCTAAAGCTCGGGAAGGAGCGGTTTTGTCTAAAATCCATAGTCCAAGTACCTAAGCGTAGTTACCTAAAAAGACATGTTTTAAAAAGTCAGCATACGTTGGTGAGTTAAGAGGTTTAAAAGTATAAACAGTTTGTCGTGTATATCATGTACATAGGGTTGTATACGAGTAAGAGTACATGGCAGCCATAGATATCAACACAAGTTTATGATTATTCCTAGTCCAATAAACTAAATTATATTCACCCAAGGGCACGCCCATGCCAAGTCAGTCTCAACTATTATACCGACAACAAGAGTGGGGGTCTCAACCCGTTAGTACAAACAATACCTCACAAGTACAAGTACACACTCATGAATGAATATCTAGACTCAACCCATGACGCAAACCACATACATTGTTCTAAAATAGTATTTAAGACACGACATAGTCCAAAACAGTGAGCAAGCTTTTCCCCTAAATAAAACACATTAAAAAGGGGTCATGAAACTCACTTCGAAATGGTACATTCCAAATTCCACAATACCCAAAGCAAGCACTAAAAGTACAAATCACAAAAAAGATTACTAAGAACAAAGAGGATGAAAAATATGGGTGTAATCCTTGTAGTCCAGTCCTTAATGTCCATCACGGTTCTTATTTTATGAAAACATGATTTATTAGACGAACAAAGCCAAAGTCAGATTAAAACTCTAAATTTTGTCACGGTTAGGGTTTTAGTTGTCGTTTTATATTACTTTATTAATGTCCTTTGATGCACATCATTTTGTCCATATACAATGAATTAAAAATATTATTAGCTTACCCTTTTAAAAGTCATTTAATCACTTTCAATTATACAACTTTTCTACTATTTAGTTTTAAATCCTTATTTTTAAGTTTAATAAAATATTTCAGCATGAAGATCTGATTACGCACCAGTTTTGTATAAACAGATTAGAGATCGAAATGGTAACGAAAAATTGCGTAATAGGTATCATTAGAAAGTTATGACAATAAATTAAACATCAAACAAATCAGATCAATTGGATAAAATATGAAAAGATATTACTCGATGAACACAACCCAACCTCTCCAGATTCGTCAGTTTTGACCTTCAGTTTTGTGTGTCACGTCTGGGGGACCAAACGATATCGAACGACACGAGAAACTTGGGTTAGTTAGCGGACTCATTGAACTTGTTTTTGATGAAAAATTAGACCCATTTGGACTTATTATGACCACATTATGACCTAAACAAAACGTCCTTTTATTCTAACAACAACCTATCCAGTTTATTAGTATTGTTCCTTTGCATCCCAAACCTACATGTTGACCCTAAAAGGATCATACATGCCAATTCAATTGGTGAGTTGATGGTTGTTCTGCTGGAAACTCCCTAAGTCCAAGAACTAATGCGGATGAAGAATCTGTTGAGAAGAACAAGTGTTGGCTACCGCATTTGTACATGCGGAAGACATAGAACAAATGTCGACAAGTGTTTGTTCTTCTGCATTAACAAATGCGGATAGCCTAAAAGATATGCGGACAAGTTTTTTTCATCCGCATTTGCAGATGCGGATGCCCGGACAACAAATGTGCATAAGTATTTGTTCATCCGCATTACTCAATGAGGATGACCAAACTACTAATGCGGATTACAAAAGAAGAAATGTTGATCAAGTGCAACTCGTCTACATTTGTCAATGCGGATGAACAAAAGAAATACTTATGAAGACTTAGACTAGTTCTGATGTATAGGTCAGGGGTAGTTTAGTCTTTTTGTATAAAGACATCTTGTCAGCCTATAAATAGGATATAAAACCTCATACATAAGGTGACTGTTGATAGACAATTAGAATATTTTGTGTCTTACATTCTCAAGGTGTATTATTACTATTTAATGCTCAAACCCTAGCATTTATTGTAATCAATCACCTTTGTCAATACAAACAATCATTTTTGAGTATTTCTTTCATTGAATATTTATTGATTGATTGATTCTGCCATACAATCTTTAGCTCGGTTACTATATTCAATCCTAGTGAGAATCTCAATCTCACTACCTAGTCAATTGGTATCAGAGCCTTGGCTCTCGATTCTTTTTTAGATCCACCCAAGATCTTAATAGAACTTGATTGATCTGGTGATTGAGTTGCTAATAGAGTGTTCTATCACCTCTACTTAATAAACAATAGAAAATACTCTTCAACGGTTTTTGTTCATAGTATCTCACCTTCAGGAAAAAAGCAGTAGTCTTCACATTCAAAGCTATGAACAGTTAATATAACAAAAATTTGCAACGAAAACTCAGAAGCAGATCTGATTCATTTTGCTTGTTTTGGACGATTTGGACTAGTTGGACTAATTAAACTTAAAACTTATCTAATCTACATTTAAACAAATTAAAAACACCTTGTTAAAATGGATTCACATAATTTTTCAGAACTCGATCACACTCCAAAACCACCCATGCTTAAACATAAATTTGAGTTTAAGCAATGAAAAATTAGATTCATGAATTACATCACAGGTGTAGATCTAGACTATTGGATCTCAATATGCAAAGGGCCACACATTCCTGTTACATTGTCTGCTGATCAAGTTGCCATCTACAAAACATCAAGAATACCAATTGAATATCTGACTCTTGATGATGATGACTATAAGAAGATTAAGATTGATCTCAAAGCTTACTCCATACTCACTCAAGTACTAAAAATGGATGTGCTGAAAAGACTAGAAAAATATGGTACTGCTAAAGCAGTATAGGATGCATTGCTGATTATGTGTGAGGGAAGCAGTGAAGTTGCTAAAATCAACAAGGATAAACTTGTTAATCTGTATGAACATTTCATCACTCCAAAGGGAGTCCATCTCTAAATAGCTGAATAGATTTGTGCAGCTAGTGAATGACTTAGAGATCATGGGAGTCACTTATAAAGTCAAAGAGTTAAACAAGAAGATGCTACACAGTCTTCCAGGAAACTGGAAATAAAATATGACCATGTTGAAAAACACTCTTGATCTTGAGAGTACTACCCTAGATATAATGATAGCCAAAATAGAAGCACTGGAGCTTGATGAAAGAAGTAGAAACCTAGGAGGACCCAGAGTGATTGAAGAATATAAGTTTCCATCAAACTCACACTTTGTGGAAATGCATTCATTACTGAGGAGGTTGATTTTCTTTCCTCCAGGGATCAAGTCAAGACTATAGGATTCATTGCAGCTCTATCAACCAATAGGCCATCAACATCATCCCAATCATCAGGATTCTCAGCAACTCCTTCAAACACTCCTAATGATACAAGATATGAAGAGCAAAAGGCAACCTATAATGCCTTTGTTTCTAGCTTTGAAGCTTATTTGGGAGGAAGACTCACCTTTGTACATCTAATCCAGGAAGACTTGGAAGAAATGGATCCAGATGATGTAGAAGAAATGGATTTGCAGTGACAAATGGCCATGATTGCTATGAGAGCCAAGAATTTTTTTAGAAAGGGAAGAAAGCTCTAACCTTACGAGACACCAAGCTTGGGTATGATAATTCCAAAATGAAGTGCTTCAACTATGGCATGACTGGCCACTTCTCTAGATAATGTAATGCTCCTAGAAGAAATAACAACTTTCAAAGGAATCTCAAAGCCAGTCATCTTCACACCCAAACTCAAGCTTTCATTCCAACAATCATCAATAGCAGTATCATCATCAACAACAACAAACATATCAGACTCAACCTCAACTGACCAGTCAAGCTCATGGAAGCAGTCAGCATCTGATCAAATGCTTTTGTTATCAAGCAAGCGGGAGTATGTGATTGGAGCCTGTATGTAGAGGAAGTAAAGCCTCAATTCAAAAATCATGCAACCATGTCTCACATCAATGATGGTCCATCTCCCATGCCATCTGAGGTAAAATCTAACCTGTGTAGTGATAAATGCATTACTGAACTGCAAGGTTATAGAGAGCACAATCATAAATTGGCCGACAAAATAAAAGAAGAAAAGGTCAAGTCAGCGATGCTTAAGAGAGAAATAAAAGACTTTGAAATCAAAATTAAATCTCTCATCTCTGATATTAAAAAATTGCATGGTGAAAAGTACACTCTTGCATCTGAGAATGACTGACTGAAAAGTTGGCTCAATCTAAAGCTGGACAAACACTTACTGAAGTGAAACTAGAAAAGTTTCAACTGTCTTCATTAAAGTTGTAAAAGATGCTTGATTCTCAAAAGGATCCCAAGGATATGTCTGGGATTGGATATAATTCTTGCCATCCACCATACAATGACAACTACACTGCCATGCCTGAATTTGTTACACTCAAAGAGCAAATTGAATCTAACACTATTAAAATAAAAACAATAGTAAAACAGGTCACAAATTCTCAAAACAAACCAAATGTTTACATTGAATCAAATAAGGATAAAATCATATTAGGTCACCCTATTAAAATCAAGGAGTGTTCAGACAAGACAGTGAGTGTCATCAAACCAACAAGCCCAATCAAGGCCATTGTCCCCTTTGCGAAATTTATACCTGCTATTTCAAAAGGGAAAAAAAATTTGTGAAGATAGTGAAGCCTTCTGCTGAAAGCAGTTCTGATAATAAGATTAAATCTCCAAAAAATTCAAGCAAATCAGACAAGGTTTCACTACAAAAGAAACAAAAGAGCTCACTAATTTCAACAACTATAAATTCAGTCACATCCCAATCTTCAAAATTAAGACAAGGATTTGGTTTTTACAAATGCAACAAGGAGCACATTGATCAGTTTGAGCAAGAAGTAAAGAAAGGGTTGAGGAAACAAAAACAGCCCAGAACAGTTAACAAAAGTAGTGTTGCGAAGCAAACTACAAAAAAGGCTGATTTTGATTCCTCCCCTAAGTAAAAGAATGTGACTCAGTTGAGAATGGGAAAATCAGTCAAGTCTGCTAAAACAAAATCAGATTCAAGAAACAAACATATGTATTGTGACATATGTGACATGTTTAATCACAAAACAGAAGAGTGCTTTTTCAATCAATAATGCTCTATCTGTGACATGAACAACCATTCCACTAAAAACTGTTATTTTAACAAATACTGTTCGGTCTGTGATATAAACAATCACAATACATCTAATTGTTACTTCAATCAGAAGGGATTGAGAATTGCTCAAAACAAACCCATCTCAAAAACATCATTTGTGAAACCCAATGCCAAGAGTCATTTCACAACAATCAATCTAGGATGTCTAGATCAAACAATGATAAGAGTAACACAAAAGAATTATGGAAGATTCAAAGAAACAAACGTCATATCATTAAGCAAAGGTTTAATCTTCCCAAACCTAAAATGATGTTTGACAATCAAAAACTAGTCAAATTTCTTCAAAGAATAGAGACCGAATATTTTATTACTCCTTTGACTCTTCAGTTGATGTTGATGAGATGACACATCAAAATATCACAAGAAATCTACCAGGTACCTCTAAATAGATCACAATTTAAAGGAATGTATCAAGAGGTCACCATCATGGATAGGAACGGGAAACCCAAGACCATTATGGTTTGGGTTCCATATTCTAATTTGTTCTTTTGCGCTTGCAGGGTCATCCATATAGGTCTAATAGCCATGGTACGTGGATAGTGGATGCTCCGATATATGACTGGAGATCGTTCCCTCCTTCATGATTTCAAGTAAATACAAGGAACTACTATGGCATTAGAAGGAGATTCACAAGGTGGAAGAATTACTGGTGAAGGATCCGTGACAAATGGGATGCTGAGCTTTGATAGAGTGAACTACTATGAACAACTAAACTTCAATCTTCTAAGTGTGTCTCAGATCTGCAACAAGAAATATTCAACTCACTTTACCAACACTCATTGCTACATTCTGAAACCAGGATTTCAGATCTCAGAAGAATGGGTTGTCCTAAAAACTCTAAGGAAGAATAACACCTATGTATTAAAACTGAATTCTACAACACCAATAGAAGAAACATGTCTTTTGTCAAAAGAATCATTTGATGATTCTCAGCTTTGGAATAGACATTTGGGCCACACAAACTTTAAAAACATGAACAGATTGGTCAAAGGGAACCATGTCATTAGTCTTCCCCAAAAAGAATTTCATTTTGTTGATCACTGTTCTGTGTGCCTCAAAGGAAAACAACAAAAATCTTCTCACAAATCAAAGCTGGTGAACACAAACAATACTCCATTGAAGCTACTTCATATGGATCTGTTTGGACCAACTCATGTTATGAGTATTGAAAGAAACAGTATTGTTTGTGATCATTGATGACTTTTCAAGATTTACATGGGTTTTCTTCTTACTTTATAAAATGAGGCATCCCAAATAATAAAAGACTTTATCACAAAAATTGAAAAACAACTTGATCTAGGTCAAAACAATAAGAAGTGATAATGGACTGAGTTTAAAACGAAGACATTAGTTCATTTTGTGCAACCAAAGGCAATGCTCATGAATTTAGTGCAGCTAGAACTCCTCAAGAAAATGGGTAGTTGAAAGGAGAAATAGAACACTGATTGAACTAGCAAGAACAATGCTAGCCGATGCAAACTGCCTATCACCTTTTGGGCAGAGGCAGTAACACATCGTGCTTTATACAAAATCAAACTCCGATTGTAAAAGAAAGTAACATGAATCCATATGAACTGTTGTTTCACAGAAAATCATTTATTGTATTTTTTAAGTCATTTGGTAGTCCTGTCTCATATTAAACACCCAAGACTATTTGAAAAATTTTCATCTAAGTCCAATGAAAGATTCTTTGTAGGTTATTCTTTTTTTCAAAGGCTTATAGAGTGTTTAATCCTAGTTTAACATTATTGATGAATCAACAAATGTTCAATTCAAGGAACACTTATTTCCAAAATCTTGAAATGGTCCCGACTGGTTGTTTGATATTGACTCGTTTACAAAATCTTTTGATCAATTTCACTTGTTTGATGCAGGAAACTACATTCAGCTGAACCTCTTCGGTGTAGAAAGAAGAGATGACTTTCCATTGATTCTTCCTACCTCTACTGAGCAAATGTATGAAGATGTTCCACTCCAAGCTAATCTTGTCAGACAACCATCTCAAAATCAATGTGTTTCGACTGAAACTGATCCCAACTTGTTGCCATCACACTCAGAAGATCTATCAACTGAGATCAGAAATCAAAAGCAAGCTACTTCTCCAGTTGAACAAAAATAGCATCTAATGATGGAAGCAATCAACGTACTGCTAATGCTGAAGTAGTCACTGAAACAGAATCTGATTATCTTCATAACTCTCCAACAGTACAAGATGAACGTGCCTCTCACCATAATGATATGAATGTCTCCAATCTTGATGTAACCATTGCTGATGACTCAATTCCAACCACCAGAAGACATAAGAATCATCCAGTAGAAAGCATTACTTATGAACTTAGTGAGAGGGTGACAACAAGCAAGTCAAGTATTGCAAACATCTATTTGTTCTCATGCTTTCTATGTAAAATATTACCCAAAAACATTAAAGAGGCTCTTCAAGACAACTAGATTGAAGCAATGCATGAAGAATTGCTGCAATTCAAGAAGCAAGAAGTTTGGCAACTGGTAGACGTTCCCGAAGGACAATACCCTATCGGCGCCAGATGGCTGTATAGAAACAAAACTGATGATAAAGGGTTTGTCATCATAAATAAAGCAAGACTAGTGGCACAGGGCTACACACTAGAAGAAGGAATTGATTATGATGAAGCGTTTGCACCTGTTGATAGATTAGAAGCAATAAGACTCTTTCTTGCATATTCAGCATCCATGAAGTTTACTATTTATCAAATGGATGTGAAGTGTGCTTCTTGTATGGAAAGATTGTTGAAGAAGTCTATGTGAGTCAACCAACTGGCTTTGAAGATCCAGATTTCCCTCATAGGGTGTACAAGCTTGACAAAGCACTGTATGGTCTTCATCAAGCCAAGAAAGTGGTATAAGACTCTATCATCTTTCCTTCTTAAACATGGATATGAAATAGGAAAGATTGATCAGACTCTTCAGAAAGAGAAGAGGAAGAGACATGTTGCTGGTCCAGATTTTGTGGATGATATTATATTTGGCTCAACAAACAGCACTCTGTAAGACTTTGAAGACCTTATGCATTCAAAATTTTAATGAGTGCAATGGGGGAACTCACTTTCTTTCTAGGGGTGCAAGTCCAACAAAAAGTAAATGGGATTTCATCAATCAATAAAAATATGTGGTGATGAACCAATAGTAGTTGAAAGCTCTATGAAGGAGGAAAAATCAGTTCAAGAAATGGTTGAAAAGGCACAGACTGATGATCTAATGGTGAAAGTCATGTTCTTAATTAATCATGTATATGACCCAGATGAAGTGTTCAGTATGACATATAGGGAATGAAGGCAGAAGAAGAGAAATTGAACAAGCTGTTGGACCCCACGTTTGAGACTGAGTATGAGAAGACTCTTTCTCCCAAGCTGTTGTGCCCAAAGTATCATCATGAAAAAGCAAACATCTACTCCTCATTAATTGTATCCTGATTCCTACAACATATCTGATAGGGAAATGAAGGATTATCTCTCCAGTCAAGGGTTCACAAAGAGAAAGCTTGGAAACATGAAGACAAATTCCCTAAGGGTTTCCGTCCTCAGGTTGAACAATGAGAAGAAAGAAACACTTAAGAAACTGGAAGAAGAAATTACCACTAAGAAGCCTAGAACCAGAGTGTCAGCTCAAGATATGCAGCTCACCCATAGAGATCATGACTCTTTGGCACCTGTACTACAAGGTATCATGAGTGGTTTGTAGTGCCTTCATAATTGAAACTTCAATAAGGTCTAACCATTATAGAAATGATCAAAGGTGTGTCTACTCCTAAGGGCAAGACTGATCAGAAAATCATTGCTTGGAAGTATGATAGTGACCGGAATATGTTCATGGTCAAAAGGATCTCAGGGCTGGTTCAATTCTTTGTAGAGTACTCTGCTCTTGTAAATGCCTTGGAGATTCATGACTTGAAGGAACTAGCCAACTTGGAACTGATAAATTATAAGGCTATGTTGAGGGGGTACGAGTTTGAAGAGATATTCAGAATGTTTAAAAGAACTGACATCTTCAAATCTCTAAAGGCTATATGTATGAGGAAAGATAGATCCTTTATCAACCCACTTGAAAAGAAAAGGACTAAAAAAGCAAAGGAAGTTGTGTTTCTAGAGCTTAAAGTGAAATCAACTGAGTCATTGAAGAGAAAGATGGTGTCTGGCACTCATTCCTCCACTCTAATTTCTAATGTTTATTATGATAGGAAGACTTATGAGTTCGTAATTGAGGGAAAATAGGGAGGAAAGGAGGGTGCAGAGATTAGATTGTTTAGTGGATATGAAGTGAGACTATTCGATGAATCATACATCCACTACATCTACACCAGACACTTCAGAGAAATAACTAACAAGTTGGGAGAAGAAGACACACACTTCTTCTTGAAGTGTATTAAAATACTGAAATGGCATATGATCAGATCATTGCCAAAAGAGAGAAAAGAAAGAAGAAAAAGACTCCTCTGCAACTGGAAATATGTGAAGATGGAGGTTGATATGGATGGAGCTTTACTGATACATAGGGATGGTTGCCTACTGTATCCATATGGGAACCAGTTTCTCTTAAGAAACTACCATTAGAAGCTATCTACCCTATGAGTCAGATGAAGATACATGTGCTGAACAAAGAAAAGATGTCAAATGCAAATGACTTTGTCAACATGATAAAGGCTATTTTGGATCCATCACAAGTAGAACCTCAAGTGCCTCCAACAGACCCAGCAAAATCCTCACAACCTCAACCACCACCAAACCATTAAAGAACATAGGCTGTATAATCCTTAGGGGGAGTATTTTAGACCCTGAAAAGATCATACATGACAATTCAATTGGTGAGTTGATGGTTGTTCTGCTGGAAACTCCCTAAATCCAATAACTAATATGGATGAAGAATCTGCTGAGAAGAACAAGTGTTGACTAACCGCATTTGTACATGCAAAAGACATAGAACAAATGTTGACAAGTGTTTTTTCTTCCGCATTAACAAATGCGGATAGCCTAAAAGATATGCGAACAAGTTTTGTTCATCTGCATTTGCAAATGCAGATGCCCGGACAACAAATGTGCATAAGTATTTGTTCATCCTCATACTCAACGTGGATGACCAAACTACTAACACGGATTACAAAAGAAGAAATGTTGATCAATTCCAACTCATCCGTATTTGTCAATGCGGATGAATAGAAGAAATGCTGATGAAGACTTAGACTAGTTCTGATGTATAGGTCAGGGGTAGTTTAGTCATTTTGCATAAAGACATCTTGTCAGCCTATAAATAGAATAGAAAACCTCATACATGAGGTGACTGTTGATAGACAATTAGAATATTTTGTGTCTTACATTCTTAAGGTGTATTATACTTTCTAATGCTCAAACCTAGCATTTATTGTAATCAATCACCTTTATGAATACAATCAAGCATTTATGAGTATTTCTTGCATTGAATGTTTATTGATTGTTTGATTCCACCATACAATCTTTAACTCGATCACTATATTCAATCCTAGTGAGAATCTCAATCTCACTACCTAGTCACTACATATTTGACCCTTATTGACCCTAGTACTTAAAGAACATTTATTCCATGTTCCAATTGGCCAAAACCTTAATTAAGCACTTGAATTGTTTCAATTTTCAGTCCTAAACAGTTAGTTGGATTGTAGTTTTCCAGTTCATAACATTATTTAATCGATTCATAGTTTTGATTGTTCACACGCATCCATTCAAGAAACAAAATCAATGATTTCAAAAATGATATATAAGTCCAAGATGTCGGGTATGAACAGGTCATCTGATGCGTGCGGATAGTATATATAATTTGATAAAGATTTTTCGCACATATTCAGTTTTAATTGATTATTACTAATACTAAACCACACAGACAAAAGGCAAGTGTACCTGTCGTGTGGTAATATAGTGTTGGTAAGAAACAGGTGTCAATCCATGGACACACTAAGCCTACTCAACACCCTCATAATCACTATCAGTTTTATGTTTTAGAAAATGATAAGTTAAACAAAATAACGATAAAAAGATAGATTGAGACTTGTGGTGATTCTTTCAGTGAATAAGGTTGTTATCCTAATTTAGATTACACTTATGTAAATATGATGAATTGGTGGTGTGATTAAAGATATTGATTAATGTAATTATGTTAATGCTTATAAAGATGAGCTGGCATGATTTCTCGTCTATCCGCTCTGTAGTGACTAGGATCATGTCAAGTTGAGGGTTACTACTTAGATCAAAGCCCTAGTAATGTAGGTAAATCTGTTGTGACCTTTTTGACATACGATTTCAGAGTTGATCAGGTTCATTTCTAACATACCATTAATTTTAGAAAACCATAACAATTACTGTAGATTTCTCAGACTAATTAAAGGAAACCCGTAAATGATTAGAAAGTTAAGGTGATATGATTTCTAATAACCATTTCTAGTTCATTAGCCATGGTATTATATTGAAGACCGGTTCACAAATAAAAGTTGATCATATGTTTTTCAGTTGTGTATGACATTCACAATTACAAATCATAAAGTTATAACTTCCTGTTCAAATGTAGATGCTACCCATCAAAAGTTTTCCCAAGACCATTATAACATTAACATAATATAAATCATACCTTTAGTTCATCACAAGTTAAATAGGTTTCACTAAATTAGGATAACAAATGAAATTTAGGTCATAATGAGCTTGAACATAATAACAAAGATAAAAGATAGTGATGAAATCATCGGTAAATTAGAACAATCAAATCAGTGATCCATTATGGATGATGTTAAATGATCCCAAGCTTCTTCCAAGTGTTGAATGAATCTCCAAACCCTTCTGAGGACCTCCAAGGTTGCGTTCCTAAGAGGGAACACCAACACTTCACCTCCCAAAAGCTACTCTCAAAGTTGCAAATGAAGTCCTATTTATAGGCTTTCTGGAGTGCTTAAGCATGGCCCCGTGCTAGTACAATGTACGTAAAAGTTGGTCGGCTCGTACGCTCAGATGTTGTTGGGCACGGCCCCGTGTTCAATGGTAAACAGCCCCTTGTTTGTGGTGGGGCACGACCTCGTGCCACTAGGGGCACGCCCATGTGCCTTGGGTTGGGGAACCGTACTTTTGTGCTGTCGGACCAACAAACACAGGGGTGTGTTGATTTAAGCACGGAGGTGTGTTTCAGGCTGGGCATGGGGGCATGCCTCATGAAGCATGACTCGTGCTTGAATTCCAAGATTACAACCCAATTTTGTTAGATTCAAATAATATATACAAAGATTAAAAATTAGGGTTATACCGTTCAGAAGTTCCAATACCCAAAACAACTAGATCTTCACGATCCAATGCCTATGTTGGGGTTCAACAATAGAATAAACTGAAGCTTACCAAATCATAATTACAGCCAACTGAAGATCTTATTATACAAGTTCAGAGACCAAGTTGATTACAACAAAAACAACAATACAAAACAATACAACATGACAAAGTCAAGATCAAGACAATTACAAAAGTCAAAATTAGGTCATGTTATAATAAAAATATAAATAGACCCACTAGTGCATTTTTGCAAGGGTGGCTCTTTTGTGTGTGTTTCTCATGGTGTAAATCACCACCTAAGGAGATATCCTCTCCTTTGGTGGGTTTGATTTCACCAGCCATCTATGATTCTCATTGTAACTTGTTTATCAACATCAATGAAATCATAAATTATATTATCCATCTCTTTATTCTTTGATTCACACATGTCCATCCATCTTAATTTTGATTTCTAGATCTGAACGGGGATGAATCCTAAGATCCAAGCTCAATGAATCTGAAATATTGATTTAGCAGCCTAAAACCAAGAACACAAGATTATTAGATGATGATTTAGATGTTTGGTGATGAAAATCATCAAGAAAATGAAAAATAGATACTAAAATTATCAAAATAAAATATTTTCTTACGGTAAAAGTGTAAATGATCAAGACTTGACTAAAATCCAATCTTGAATGAAAAACCATCACTAAAATCGACGTTGATGATGATAGATGAACAAGAAAAAGTATGATGGTGGCTAGGATTTTCTCTAGAGAGAAACTTGGAGAGCAAGAGTAGTGAAAAGAAAATAAGAAGGAAAATCAAGGGGGAGCCCCTTTTAGAGGGTTTGCGGCAAACGGGGGGTTGTGAATGGGCCTCTCGGGCTTGTCTCGTCAAATTCCATCTTGTCCCGGTTAATGCATCATCCAATTTTTGTGTTTTTAAATTTTCTTTGTTAATACAATTCAAACGGACTATTGTATGCTATATAAATTTTGTGATTTATCTATTTTTAATTAAATTATGGTTGATTAGTAGGCTTAGGCAAAGCCCACTGATGTCTGATTTTTGTTGCATTCTTAATGTATGATGTATATATTTAAATTATAAGCCTTTAGTCCAATTTTAGCACACATCATTCTCCTAAGTCCCAATCAACGAACGTCCACTGTGACCATGTCCAAGGCCCACTAGAACACATTAAGTCCATAATACATAATTTAGAACTTAGTGTGTCTACACACGTCTAATGTACTAATCTTAGATCATTCATCATTAGTTTCAATCAAGTAAAAACTCCTATTTGCTAAGTCAAAGTCAAAGATCAGTCAGAGGTCAAAGTCAACAGTCAAATCCATGGTCAATTCGCCTATTTTGGTGACGGATGTCACAACACTTTTCTATCAAAGAACATGGAATAACTTGATGTTGGTTCAAGTTTATTTAGATGACATTATCTTTAAGTCACTAATCCAAAGCTCTACAAAGACTTTGTGACAGGATCAGCGATCACAAGTTTGATGTATTAGGTTCAAAGCAGCGGAATACGAACAGGAATTAGACAAATTGTAGCAAGAGATCGATACTTGTATACATTAAGAGCACATACGTTTAGTGAGAGAATATATATTTCTGATTCAAGGAATGTTTATAGATATAGAATATTTCTAATCAAATCATTCATATCATTCCCGTCATTCACTTCTATTATTACATAGGTGACACTCCTTATATAGAGTGCAATCACTGCTGTTATCACGGAAAGTGACAACTGGCAGATCTAATACAAAAATAACTAACTCTTAACAAACTACTGAAATGTTCACAACTACTGAGAACATATCAGAGTGTTAAGTACAGAATATAAAACTACTGATTAGAAACTACTGAAACTACAACGACTGAGAACAAGCTCTTCAGTCGTTTTACAAAACTACTAAACATAAAAATATTGAAACTAAAATATAAAACTACTGATATCACAACTACTGAAGAAGTACTCTTCAGCAGTTGTGACAAACTACTGAGGCTTCAGTACTTGATCTTCAGACTTTGACCTTCAGTGTTTCATCAGCTGATGACTTCAGTAGATATCATCAGCTGATGTCTTCAGTCTTTGTCTTCAGACTTTGTACATCAGTTGTTGATCTTCAGCACTTGTAAACTCTTCAGCTGTTGTACTTCAGTACTTTGGTCTTTCAGCTTCAGCACTTGTGTTCTTCAGCTGTTGTACTTCAGCACTTTAGTTCTTCAGCTGTTGAAGTCTTCAGCACTTGATCTTCAGCTGTTGAAGTCTTCAGCACTTGTCAAACTGCTGATGAGGCTTTCAGCAGTTGTTGTGATACCATGTGGGACTTAGAGGTTTTCTGATCTTGGCTCATTGGTTCTTTTGGTCCAACAAACTCCCCCTGAACCAATGCAGCCAAAACCTCTAATTATTTATTATCCCACTTATTGTTGGCAAAATGTTGGTCTTTTTCCTTCTTGATCAGTAGAGAAGATGACCCATGTAAGCTCCGGCCTGGGAAGAAATCTCAGATATTTGTTTGGCAGGGTATGAATGGGAACTCTGTTTTGGGGAACTGGACACAGAGTTGTTATCCCATTCATGAGATTTACTTCCCCATAATGAGTCTGTATGACTCTCGAACATAGGCCTCAAGGAGAACAACTTGTTCCTCCTGAGAGAGTTCTTCTACTCCTCCTTCGAAGAAGAACTCTGGACCATAGTACTCTGATAAGTACTTCATGGTCCTGCCATTTTTCAGCTCCACCGTAGTTACCTCCCTATATACAATTCATCAGGATGGTTGCCTTCAAGGAGTAACTGGAGCTCATTCTTCTGGATGTCTTCAAGCTTTTTATATAACAACCCCTTCTTAATCATCTTGTTTTCTAGTAAAGCTTGAGGGGTCTTCTTTGCTTGGTGAGCTTTCTTGAATTCATCAATGATTTCCCAAGGTGAGACTACAATGGCCAACATGATGGTAGAATCTATTGTTTTTCGTACCTGGCCATTGTATCTGTGTGGAATAGTTCTTTTATGGATTCTAGAACTCACCCTGGGGTCTGGCCATACTCTCACTCTCTCCTTCTGATACTGAAAAGTGTGCCTGAGAGTGTACAGCCTTTGAGCATGCCCTTTCATGGCTTGAATAGATGATGACTGAGGAAATTCCTTGTCAACCATCTTCAACAGTTGCTCATCGTGCTGTTTCTGCTGTTCTTCTTCTTCTATCTTGACTCTGACCATTTCCCTTTGAGAGTCAGGTGTGATCATGGGTTGACTTCGGGGTTTTGGTAGCTTTAGAACAGCAGAGAGTGGCAGACTATCATCTTCATCCTCCTCTTCTTCTTCTTCTTCCATCCTCAGCACCCTTCTCCTCCTTCTGGTGCATCACTGGATGATGGTTGGGTTGGTGAAGGAATTGTTTTGGAGAATGAGATGTTTGGATTTGGCTTAGAGATTGGTTGGGAGATTTGAGGGATAGGCTTTGTTTGAGTGGGTGGAAGGGAAGGTTGATCCAGCATCTTTGTAGTTAGTTTTGCCTTTGTGAGTTTAGCCATCTCTAACCTTTTACCAGCCCCAGCCTCATCAAGGGCTTCCACAATAATCCCTTTGTTGAATTGCTCAGACAGACAGATTCTGGTGGCTATAGCGAATACTGTCCCTGGTCCACGCGTGAATCTCCATTAACGATCTCCTAAGTATTGCAATAAGCGGATCATTATTCCCAATCTCTCTTTTTCAAGAGCATCATACCCTGCCCATCGGGTTTGGATCTCTTGAGAAACAACCCTATTAGCTCAGGAGGGTTCTGTTCCTTGAAATAGGGCCTGAAGCAGAGCAGGTGTTGAGTTTGGAGTGGCTCAGTGTTTGGGGAACCTTCAGTGAAGGTGCCATCTGTGGGTGGGTAGAGGCAGATGGTCTTTCTCCTTGTGAGAGTTGATCAAGTAGGTTTTGCAGCCTACTGACTTTCTCTTCAAGGATTGTGTTCTGGGCAAGAACATCATAGAAAAAGCCCAGGTCATCATCAGCCGAAGCTGAATCATCTGACCTCCTGCTTAGAGCAGGATTTACATGCACTGGGTGTAGACCAGTTGTTGCATGTGCCCCTTGTGCTTGGTACTGGGGACTTCCAGCCTCAGGACAGTGTCCATCATCAGCTGTTGCCTCTAGTGAGGTCTTAGCAATGTTACCAGCCTCATTCTGATCATGTGCTGAGTCAGAGGAGGTGGCAGCCTCACTAGATATTCTAAGCTCCTTGTCTACACCAGGAGATAGAAGTGGTAAACCCCTGTGCTGTGGGTTCTCAAGTGCACTGTGTTCCTCCCCCTCAATTGTAGAGGTGTTCCCAGTAGTAAGTGGTTTCTGGGGAGGGGGTGAGGAGTGCAGTTGAGTCAGCACTTGTGCAACTATTAAAGTTGGGCTGTGAGGGGCGGTTGTTTGGGGTGAAGGGATAGAAGCAGTGTGCACCTGGGGAGTTGGTGCTCTTCAATGGCAATCCCCTCAAGTGAGGAAGATCCCAGATATGTAGGTACCCCTTGTGTGGTTGCTGCAGGCTCCTGTTGAGAGGAAGCCTGAGCGGCTATGGCTGGAAGAGTCATTGTATCCACTAGGGGGTTTGGACTAGTGGATATATCCTGCGTTTGTGTTGCAGGGGCATCCTCAGGGGACTCAATTCCCTGAGTAGCCGTTTTGGGTTTCTTTTGGTGGGTTTGGTGGGGACTTTTGATTTGGAGGTGGTGGCTGTGGGTTCCAGCTGCGTGGGTTTTCGCAGCTTGGCAGCCATTTTAGTGTCTGGTCAGAGTTGTGCCGGGAGTATACTTCCGGCAGAACAGCCGTAGCAGGGACTCCCAAGCCAACAAGTCCCTCAGCATTAAGCTGGTTTGTAATGATGGCCATTATGAACCGTGGATATAGTATCCAACGGTTGGCAGTTTTTTTGAGCCATATCCTTGAGCTCCGAAAATATTATTTCTGAAAAGTTTAGCGGTTGTTGCTCAAGAATAGAATACATTACCTGCTGCCATTTTGTCGACATTTGATCCCAAGACGACGTCTTAGGAGCCAAACATACATTCACCATGTGAAAAATTAGGCGCTCAGCGTCATTAAAGTGTTTCTTCATGATAGTGGAGGCACTGAGATTGCCTTGATATCCATGTTGGGCAAAGGATAGATCTGTGGTGCCCTTCGGATATCCAGCAGGAGAATAGCATCATCCAGATGAAGAATTTGGCGGATAATTGCAGGAGTGATGACTACTTCTTTGTTGTTGACGACCGACTGGAGAGATGGTGTGTTGTTCTCCCCAGTGGTAATAGTAACGTTCATCCAAAATTGTTGAAGGGATTCGGCATGTAGTATGGGATTCAGAAGAAATGCCGTATTGTATTGGGACTGAACCATAAGATCGATAGCAGTATCGAACTTAGTCCAGATAGGCGATTTAGTGAGGTAGGCAACACAGTTGTGTCGCGGTTTAATTTGCATGGACGCCATTGAGAGAGGGAAGTTTTGGAGAGGAACGTTAGGTTTGAAGAAGATGAAGCATTGAGAGCTTAGGTCAGGGATATTTATAGGGTACGGTAAGAAAACGACTGAAGGATGTGGTGTTAGTCATCAGTAGTTTTAACGACCGTTGACATGGTATTATCCTTTCAGACGTTGAAACAGCTGAAGTCGTGGTGTTAGGCATCAGAAGTTAGAAAACTACTGAAGACCGTGGTTTTGACTTCAGATGATTGAAACAACTGAGGACTTGGTGTTTGTCATCAGTAGTTATGAAACTACTGAGGACAGTGGTTTTGTCATCAGCTGTTGTAAACAACTGAAGACTTGGTATTAGTCATCAGTAGTTATAAAACTACTGAAGACATGGTTTTGCTTCAGTTGTTTAGAATGAAACAGCAGTTGTACAAACGACTGAAGAGAAATTTCTCATCAGCTGTTTTCGTCAATTCTTAGCTTTTCAGCTGTTTCATACTGTCCTCAACACATTCATCAGCCTTTTTGGCTGATTTCAGTTGTTTCATAGGACATCAGTACTTATCTGTTTTACTGATTTCAGTAGTTGTAACTACATCAGTAGTTTTAACTACATCAGTAGTTTGAACAGATAAGTACTTCAGTACTTATGAGACATTTAGCCATCAGTAGTTATAAAACTACTGAAGGAAAGACCTCATCAGTACTTATATGTGACATGGGTACCAATGATCACCAGTAATTACTAAGATCATCAGTAGTTGTCACTTATTCTAGCTGCAGCATACCAAGCCTTAACACCAGGTTTTGGAAAGTTGAACTATCCAAAGGCTTAGTAAAAATGTCTGCAAGCTCATCAGCACTAGGCACAAACTTAGGATCAATCAGACCTTTTTCAAAACAATCCCTTATAAAATGATGTCTGATCTCTATATGTTTGGTCCTAGAGTGCTGGACTGGATTTTTGACAATGCAAAGAGCTGAAGCACTATCCATTAACAATGGAGTCTTAGTCTCTGTAATGCCATAATCCAAAAGTTGGTTTTGAAGCCAGAGTACCTGAGATGTACAACTTGCAGCAGCAATGTACTCTGCTTCAGCAGTTGATGTAGCAACTGAGGTCTGTTTCTTGCTCTGCCAAGAAATCAAGCAGTTGCCTAGGAATTGACATCCACCAGAAGTTGATTTCCTGGTCAACTTACACCCTGCATAGTCACTGTCAGAAAAAGCAACTAATTTACCAGAATGTCCAGTAGAATACCATAAACCTAGAGATGGAGTGCCTTGCAGATATCTAAAGATCCTCTTGACTGCAATCAGATGAGACTCTTTAGGTGCAGCCTGAAATCTAGCACAAACACATGTAGCAAACATAATATCTGGTCTAGAAGCTGTTAAATACATCAAGGACCCAATCATACATCTGTAAAGTGTTTCATCAACCACTTTACCTTTCTGATCTGTATCCAGTTGTGTGGTGCTGCACATGGGGGTAGAACAGGGCTTACAGTTTTGTAAATCAAACTTTTGCAAAAGATCTTTTGTGTATTTGGACTGATGAATGAAAATTCCATCAGCCTTTTGTTTGATTTGCAACCCCAGAAAGAACTGTAATTCTCCCATGGCACTCATTTCAAACTTCTGTTGCATCAACTTTGTAAAGGCATCACACAACTTTGGATCAGAGGATGCAAAAATGATATCATCTACATAATTTGAACAAGTAGATTATGCTGCCCAGCTTTCTTAATGAATAAAGTCTTATCTATGGAGCCTCTAGTGAAATTATTTTCCAGAAGAAAGTTTGATAATGTCTCATACCAGGCTCTAGGAGCTTGTTTTAACCCATAAAGAGCCTTATCAAGCTTATACACCCAATTAGGATGTTTATTGTCCTCAAAGCCTGGAGGTTGACATACATAAACCTCTTCTTTAATTTTTCCATACAAAAATGCACTTTTGACATCCATTTGAAAAACTTTAAGGTTTTGATAAGCAGCATAAGCTAAAAACAATCGAATTGCTTCCAGTCTGGCTACAGGGGCAAAGGTTTCATCATAATCAATACCTTCTTCTTGTGCAAACCCCTGAACAACCAGTCTGGCCTTGTTCTTAACAATAAGCCCATTTTCATCAGTTTTGTTCCTAAACACCCATTTAGTGCCTATTGCACACTTACCTGGAGGTAGAGGAACCAGTTCCCACACTTGCTGTTTCTTGAACTGAAGAAGCTCAAGCTGCATGGCATCAACCCATCCATTGTCCTTTAAAGCAATGTGATAATTCTTTGGCTCTTGCTGACTGATGAAGAGAGCATAGAAGCAGAAATTTGACAATTGACTTCTTGTTGATACTCCAGCAGTGATATCACCAATGATTTGAGACATAGGGTGATTCTTCAGATCTTGATACACAATGAGATCTGTGCAAGTGTTTGTAGCAGGCTCAGCAGTAACAGATGGTGATGGTGAATCATTTCCTTGAAACCAATCAGTGGATGGTAATTCAAAGGAAGTTGAATTCGAAGAGATCTCATCAGCATTTGTTGTGGATGGTGCTACTGGAGCTACAGGAACATCAGGTCTAGCTGAATCAGGCAGCTGATCACTAAACCTGAAGAGGTGAGTACTGCAATCATCATCATCATCAGCAGTACCACCAGGTGGTGAACTGTTGACAGAGAGCAACAAGGAGTTTGATAAGGAACATATTGCAGTATGTCCAAATCAAATAACTCCACAGGGCTTTGTGGAATCTTGTCCTTTGGAGATTCATTGAACTTAACATGTAGAGTTTCTTCAACCATCTTTGTTCTGCAGTTGAAGACTCTGTATGCCTTGCAAGTAGATGAATAACCAACAAAATACCCTGCATCCACCTTAGGATCAAATTTATGGAGTTGATCCTTTGTGTTGAGAATAAAACAGGGACACCCAAATGCTTTGAAAAATGAAATCAGAGGAGCCAAATGATGGAGAACTTCATATGGAGTCTTCATCAACCTCTGATTTACTAAAACTCTATTTTGCACATAGCAAGCTGTGTTGACAGCTTCAGCCCAAAAGGTCAGTGGCAAACCAGAGTCAGCCAGCATGGACCTTGCAGCTTCAATGAGGGTCCTGTTCTTTCTCTCCACTACTCCATTTTGTTCTGGAGTCCTTGGAATGCTAAACTGCCTTTTGATTCCCTTTGAAAGATAGAAGTCATCAAGTGTATGATTTCTGAATTCAGTTCCATTGTCACTCCTAATACACTTGACTGGAAGGGAATACTGCTTCTCAATATACAACACAAAGTGAATAATCTTCTGAGCAGCCTCATCCTTTGAATGTAGAAAGAAAGTCCATACAAATCTGGAGTAATCATCCACAATTACCAGACAGTATTTCTTCTTTGCCATGCTCATTACTCTCACAGGACCAAATAGATCCATATGCAGTAATTGCAAGCAGGCAGTGGACTTAGGCACTTCAATAGGAGGGAATGAGACTTTGTGCTGTTTTCCTTTTAAACAAGCAGTGCAGGTTTCATCACAGTGGAACTCCTTTATTGGTAAGCCTCTGACTAAACTATTGTGGGTAAGCTGATTCATGTTTTTGAGATTAACATGACCAAGCCTTCTGTGCCACAGTTTAGATTCTTGAGAAGAGGCTTTGGAAAATAGGCAAGGATTGCCTTTGAGATCTATTTTCTTAGAAAGATCTAAGGCATACACTCTTCCTGTCCTGTTGGCTCTCAGGAGAGTGTGATCATCCAACACCTTGTCAATCAAGTGCAAAACTTTGGATGACAGAATCCTACAGTTTTGACTGGTGAAAAAGCAACATGGCCTTTATCACACATTTGACTGACACTCAAGAGATTGTACTTGAGATTTTCCACATGATTAACATCATCAAATTTGATTTCTCCATTGGAGACAAAGCCCTTACCATGATGTAACCCCTAGCATCATTGCCAAAAGAAACAAATCCCTTCTTTCCTTGAGAGTAGTCATGAAGAAGAGAGCTGTTCCCAGTCATGTGCATAGATCCCCCTGTCTACATACCAGATGCTACTTTGGCATGTTGAAGAACCCTGCAATAATAAACAATCAGTTAGTTTTAGAGACCCAAACCTTTTTGGTTTTGGGCCTGGTCTCATCAATAGATGGTAAACTAACAGGTTTATTTGAAACAACAGCCTGAGAGGAAGAAGATGGTGTAGAAGAGGAGTCCTTTGGCTTGGACCTCCTTTTCTGTGGTTTCAACATAGGAGCATCTAGTTGGTTAACTCTACCCAACAGATGTTGAACCATCATAACCAGCTGTGTCTGATTTTGTGATAAAGCTTTCAGCTCATCAGACACATTGCCAGTGGAGTTTGATAAGTTCCTATGTTGCACCTTCTTCTTCTGAGCATTCTCAGCTGTCACCTGTTTAACCCCTTCCTTTTTGGATTTCTTTGAGGACTTAAGGGTTACAGGATTTGATGTTGCTGATACAAATGTGGTCTCAAACTCAGTTTTCATTTTTACCATTTCTCATTATTCTTCTTTTTGTTTGAGTTTGGAACCTCTTTTGTACCAACAATCATCTGTAAGATGATTGAACAAACCACATACTTCACATGGTTTCTTCTTCATCTTAGGTTGATCATCAACTAAAGAGGGTGAAGCAACTGAAGACTTGTTCTTCAATGCTTTGGAAGCATTGTTTGCTTTCTTGACTGCCTCTTTAGTAGTCTTCAAACTCTTTCTACTGGCAGTTTTCTTCTCTTCAGTACTGACAGCAGTTGAAGTTTGAACTTCAGGTGTTAAATCCTGCTCTCTAGTCCTTTCAGGACCTTCAGAATTAACTCCTGAGTTGATCAACTCATTAATCATGTGAGTGTCAGCATTTGAACCATCAACATCAGCTGATAGGTTCAAAGAGGGCTTGATGCTGACTGCTACTTCTGATTGTGCTGTATCAGAAGGTAGATCACATGATGTGATGGATTGGTTATCACTCTCACCATCAGATTCTACCTCTGCTCTTGGGGTAAAATCTGTAGGTGGAGCAGTGTGATTGTAACCAATGCCAAACTTCACATTGGAAGCAGATTGCTTACTAAGAAGCATTTCAAAACCTTTGCATGATTGTACCCATCTATCACACTCTACCTGGGTAACTGCAAGGGTTTCTTTGAGATCTTTGTACTTCTCTAGAAGTACCTCTTCTCTAGCCTTATCATCAATTATTTGGCATTTCAGTTTATATCTCATCATTTTTATCTTTAAGCACAGACTCAAACTCAGCTTTGTTTTTGGAAATTATTTGTTCTAGCTCAATGTTCTTATTAATTAAAGCTACATTTGCTTCTCTAATGGAAGCAAATGCTGCTATGCATGGTTCAGAACATAATTTGGCTTTTGCCTCAGAGGATACCTGTGATACCTGAGGTGTAGAGGCATTAGAAAATGAAGTATCAGCAGACTCCAAAGCCATAAGAGCTAGATTCCCAAAAGGACTGTCACCACCATGTTGACCAGCACCTGAGAACAGTTGTCATGACCAGACATGTCATCTGGTAAACTGCTCCAGTCAACAACTCCTGGGGTGAAGAAGCTGTGTTGTTGAGGTTGAGTTTGTTGATGAGATTGGGATGGCTGAGGTTCTGGTAGTGCATGAGGTTGTGGTGCCATAGGAACTTGAACTTGATTTGACTGTGGCATGTAATAACAAGGGTACGGATATGGCATTTGACCCTGAGGAACAAAATATGCCGGAGATTGTTGTTGAGGATGATGACTAGAAGTGACAGGATGTTGCCCTCTGTGTTGTTGACTATTGCCAGGAAAAGTCACAAAGGGTGCAGTGGAGTTAGATCCAGTTGATCTACACTCTCTTGCAAAGTGTCCAAGCCTTTGGCATTTGTGACACCTCAACTTGCTCTTGTCAAAACCAACTTTGGTTTTGCCAGAGAGTCCTGGGAATTTTCTTCCAGTTCTTTTATAGAACTTCTGAGATCTGATATTTATCAGGGCCATTTGGCTCAAAATATCCATCTCTTCTAAGTCGTCATCAGCAATCCCCTTGAGATCATCCATAATGAAGCATAAATTGTCATTATTACACCCAGTAAACTGACCATCAACACTCACAAATGCAGAATCAGAAGTGCTTGAAGAGAATTAATATGCTCATCATACTGGCATTCAGATGAAGCATATTCTGACTCATGACCAACCAAGGCAGTGTTGCCTGGTACAAAGTCTTCAGTGAGCTTTCCAGATGAAGACAGCTTTCTCTTCTGTTCTATCTCTCTCTCAAACGTGAGCAGTTTCCCATGGAGTTGGGTGAGAGATAGTTTGTCCAAACTTGCACTGGAGCGTAGGACAATAGTATATGTGTCCCATCTCTCAGGCAGTGATCTGAGAAATCTGTTATTCATCTGAATATTTGTGTACTCAAGTTTGACCATTTTTAGTTCAGAGATCAAACAAGAGAACCGCTCATATTGTTGAGTCAGTGTCTCACCCTTTCTATGAGAGAATGTCTCATATTGTTGGGCAAGAATTTCTCTATTATTTGCCAAGACCTCATCTGTTCCTCCAAATTGTTCTTTCAAGGCATTCCAGAGGTCATGGGCAGTTTCATGATGCATTAGCCCAGAATAGATTTCATTTGGCAGTGCCATGGCCAGAATTCCATGGGCTTTTGCATCAATTTCAAGCAACTTCTTATCCTCATCTGAGTATTGCTCCCTCCTCTTCGGAACCATTTGATTGGTTTCCGGGTTATTCACCATAGGCTTGTGTGGACCATGTACCACTGATGTCCAACAACCTGCGCTGTTAACAGACAGGTGATGGAGCATTCGTCTTTGCCATATGTTATACTCATTCCTAACCAGCATTGGTGGCTTGGTTGAGGAACCAGTATTGTGAGGATCATTGGAGGGAGTAGTCATTTTCAGTTCAGAAACAATTTAATTCAAGCTTTTAAAAGTTTTACACAGACCACAACAAACTCAATGAAAACCAAGAAAAGATCTCAGGATGAATGACCAGAAATACAGAAAATTCAATCTCTATAACCGTTTCTTGCAAAAACAAAAGCTAATTCAATCAAACTTAGATCTTGAATAGCAGTTTCAATGATCAATTATTAGATCGATCAATGATTAACCTGCTCTGATACCATTTGACAGGATCAGCGATCACAAGTTTGATGTATTAGAGTTCAAAGCAGCGGAATGAACAGGAATTAGACAAATTGTAGCAAGAATCGATACTTGTATGCATTAAGAGCACATACGGTTATAGTGAGAGAATATATTTCTGATTCAAGGAATGTTTATAGATATAGAATATTTCTAATCAAATCATTCATATCATTCCATTCATTCACTCTATTATTACAATAGGTTACACTCCTTATATAGAGTGCAACAATGCTGTTATCACGGAAAGTGACAACTGGCAGATCTAATACAAAAATAACTACTCTTAACAAACTACTGAAATGTTCACAACTACTGAGAACATATCAGAGTGTTAAGTACAGAATATAAAACTACTGATTAGAACTACTGAAACTACAACGACTGAAGAACAAGCTCTTCAGTCGTTTTACAAAACTACTGAAACATAAAACTACTGAAACTAAAATATAAAACTACTGATATCACAACTACTGAAGAAGTACTCTTCAGCAGTTGTGACAAACTACTGAGGCTTCAGTACTTGATCTTCAGACTTTGACCTTCAGGTGTTTCATCAGCTGATGACTTCAGTAGATATCATCAGCTGATGTCTTCAGTCTTTGTCTTCAGACTTTGTACATCAGTTGTTGATCTTCAGCACTTGTAAACTCTTCAGCTGTTGTACTTCAGTACTTTGGTCTTTCAGCTTCAGCACTTGTGTTCTTCAGCTGTTGTACTTCAGCACTTTAGTTCTTCAGCTGTTGAAGTCTTCAGCACTTGATCTTCAGCTGTTGAAGTCTTCAGCACTTGTCAAACTGCTGATGAGGCTTTCAGCAGTTGTTGTGATACCATGTGGGACTTAGAGGTTTTCTGATCTTGGCTCATTGGTTCTTTTGGTCCAACACTTTGAGAAAATAGGATTGTACCGTTCAGATTCCAATCCCAACAACTAGTCTTCACAATCTTGATGCCTAAAACCAGAACACAAGATTATAAGATGATGATTGGATGTTTGGTGATGAAAATCATCAAGAAAGGAAAAATAAATATTAAAATTATCAAAATAAATGATTTTCTTATTGGTAAAGTGTAAATGATCAAGACTTAACTAAATCAATCTTTATGAACAAACATCACCAAAAAAAAATCGATGTTGATGATGATGATGAATGAGAAAAAGTATGATGGCGGCTAGGATTTTCCTAGAGAGAAACTTGGAGAGCAAGAATATGAAAAAATAATGAAGGAAAACAAAGGGGAGCCCCTTTTAGAGGATTTGCGGCCAACGGGGTGAATGGGCCTCTCGGGCTTGTCTCGCCAATTCCATCTTTTGTCCCGTATTGTCATCCAATTTTTGTGTTTGTAAATTCTTCTTGTTAATACGATTCAAACGGACTATTGTATGCTATATAATTATTTGATTTATTTATTTTTAAATTAAATTATGGTTGATTAGTAGGCTTTAGGCAAAGCCCACTGATGTTTGATTTTTGTTGCATTCTTAACATATGATGTATATATTTACATTTATAAGTCTTTTGTCCAATTTTAGAACACAACCATTCTTCTAAGTCCAAATCGACGAACGTCCACTGTCACTATGTCCAAGGCCCACTAGAACATATTAAGTGCATGATATATAGTTTTAGATCGTAGCGTGTCTACAAACCTCTAATGTACTAATCTCAGATCATGTCATCATTAATTCAACTTTCAAGTCAAAAATATTATTTAGACTAAGTCAAAGTCAAAGAGTTAAAGTCAGAGCACAAAGTCAACAGTCAAAGTCAACGGTCAATTCGCCTATTTTAGTGACAGATGTAACAACACTCTTTATTGAAGGAACATGGAATAACTTGATGTTGGTTCAAGTTTATTTAGATGACATTATCTTTGAGTCAACTAATCCAAAGCTCTACAAAGACTTTGACAAGCTGATGAAGAATAGATTTGAAATAAATGTCATGGGGGAACTCAATTTCTTTCAGGAAATTCAAGTGAAGAAGGTTGATAATGGCATCTTCATAAGTCAGTCAAAGTATGTACAAGACATACTGACAGGATTCTTCATGACTGAATTTAAAGTTGCAAAGACACACATAGCAAGAATCAACTCCCTTGGACCTGATCTTGAGGGGGAGTGTGTAGATGAACATCTCTATATATCTATGATTGGGTCTTTTATGTACCTCATAGCCAGTAGGACTGATATCATGTTTGCCACATGTATTTGTGCAAGATATCAAGCCAACCAAGAAATGTCACACCTAGTTATTGCCAAGAGGATTCTTAGATGTCTGAAAGGTGCTCCTAAATTAGGCCTTTGTATCCAAAGAATTCTAACTTCAATCTGTATGCTTATACAGATAATGACTATGGTAGCTGCAATATGTCTGCAAAGTCTACATCTAGGGGATGTCAATTTATTGGTAGAAGAATAGTCTCATGGTAATGCAAGAAACAATCCTATGTGTTTGCATCAACTTTTGAAGCTAAATACATTGCTACTGCTAGCTGCTATGGTCAAGTGCTTTGGATATAGAATCAGATGCTAGATTATGAATTCAACTTTAAAGGAGACTCCAATCCACATTGGCAACAACATTACTATCTCTATCATAGAGAATCTTATACAACACTCAAGAAAAAAACATATCAATATAAGTATCATTTGATTAGAGATAATTTTGAAAATGGATTGATAAAATTAGTCAAAGTTAACACAAATAAACAATATGTTGATCTATTCATAAGGCCTTTGATGAACAGAGATTTAAATATCTTATATCAGCTATTGGGATAATTAACATTGAGTAGATTTTCTTAAACTTAACTCAAAACTATATCTAAAATATGTGTTTCTAAGTTGTCTATATTAGCACCTACATAAGCCCGGTTTACTTTGTAAGAAAACTTTTCAAATGATATTCCTTATAATTTTGGAAATTTTAGACATATTTTTCTCGAAAGACATTAAGTTGTATTCGGAAGAACATTATGTATTCAAAACAAATAACTACTTTTAAGGGATTTACCTCCGAAAGAAATTCTGATATATATTTTCCGAAGCTTTAATATGCTTCTAAGTACTTAAATGTTTATTAAGGACAATTTTGTTCTGATAGAAATTAAGCCTCAAAAGATTTATTCTCTTATGAATACAACTTTTAAGTTTTAATCTCATACGAAACTAATGTCTCAAAAGTAAAAATACTCTAAGTATTTTTCTTCCAAAAAAAATTTCCACAAAGCTCAGGAATATTTTCTGAAGTCAAATTGGTTGCAGAAGTTTTTATAATAATAATAAAAAAAAACTTCCGAAGACAAATTATCTTCGGATAAAAGATTTTCAGCTTCCAAGAAAATTACCTTTTGAGGGATTTTTCAAAGGTGGAACTGACATCTAGA